>JAODAL010003903.1:0-165364 GCA_025379985.1 Phyllomedusa bahiana | reverse complement strand
CCCCCGATGGGAATATTTTTTAAGGGGTTATTCGGATAATGCAGGAAAATTTCCCCTTTGAAGAAAAAAAAATTGTTTTTATGCAATTAAAAAATGGGTCCCATATGTGAAATCTGGACAAAAGACTTGTACAGAAAGAAGCCTGTTGGATTCACTGCCTAAAAAAAACTAAAGTGGCCATTATTTTTTTAATTTTTCCCAAAACCCCACCAATTCTGGCAGAACTAGCTGACCAATATATATAGCAGCCTCCCAAAGTTTCTCTCCTTGTTTAAAACAAGTGCATGTTTGGCCGAGAATGTATGTGTATGGAAGGGTCGTGAGAAGGAACTGCTTGTTTGGCAAATTGCCATCTAACGGGTATGTATAAAATGGCCTTAATACTACTTTTGCAACCTTCTTGTAATTATCAGATCAAGTTTTCGGTGTATAAAATTCTTGCCTTTTCTGTGCTGCTCTTCTTCATTTTTCCACTAAAGTTTATATTAAGCAGTTAATCCCTTTTCGGCCAATTCGATCGGTCTATTATGTTCATATTGTCTGTTACTGTAACAAATGGCAAGATTTCTTGTCACGCACCAGTTACAAGTGCAAACCTCCCACTGAGCTTTTTCTTTTTAAGATTTGCCCATTGGGCACACGTTATATAATCATTTGAAGTAATAACAAATAGTATATTCTTTCTAATGAGGCTAGAATACTTCATTAGGCTAAACATACCTTCTAGATTTTATATATCCCTGGTTTGGGTGATACTTATTACACTTTTTTATCGATATTATATGCAATATCTTTCTCTTCACTGTACATTGGTTTTATTATACATACAACTTTTTCATCTTCTGGAAAATCTTATTATTGAGATGCTTCTCATTAATAAACCGTATTGCATTACACTGTTATTCACGGAGGCAATAAAAGCGCTTGCAAGCCGGTTTTTTTTTCTTAAGTCTATGCCTCGTTTTCACGGTTATTCCAGTATTAATAATCCTATTCTCGCTCTAGTACTGGATTCACAGTTTACACTGCTCAGAACTGCTCTATAATGTCCTGCATGGTGCTGCATTAGAGGATCATAGCAGCTAGTCATTAGGAAAGGAGCTAACAATGGGGGGAAAATGGAGACAAAGCAGAAAAATATGTATTTTGCACTACAAATAAAATATAGCTAAATGCTTTGTTAGAATCTAGCAATAGAAGTTGGTAGAAAAATATGGTTTATACAAGAATACAAAGTTAGAAATAAATCATAGCAATTAGGAAGGAATAGAAAAATGTGTCCAGGTTTGTAAGGGAATAGTACAAGATAAGACTTAAGAACAGTCTTGTAGATAGAACCATAGACTACAGGATGCAAAAATAAATGAATTTCATAGCTATAGCTAATTATTGAAAGGCCTTATATTTAGAAGTAGGATGAACTACTGTTAGAACAGTTAAAGATATATCTTGACTTAAGAAACTGTAAATTAGGTTATGCCCCCTTGCTGAGGCAGACAAGCCAGTGTCAGACCTGCGTTTCCAGCTTTTGTCCTTATTTGAAGATGCTGGGAGTTTGAGTTTTTTATTTACTCAAATGTGCAGTTTTCAGCCAGAAAAGAGTCATGTAAAGAGTCAGGTTTTTTTCATGCCCCGCCCACCTGAGGCTAGCCCCACCCACCTCAACTGATAAACCTATTACTTTGAATAGGTAGAAACATGTGAATAACTAAGGGGTGGGGCTAACCTTTGGTGGGCGGGGCTAACACCTACTCATGAATAAGAATTGAGCATTAAACGCTCTAAAACTACAGCATCTTACAAAATAAGGGACACAGCGCTGGAAACAGCAGGTCTGACACTAGCTTGTGCTGCCCTCAGCAAGTGGGGCACAATCTATGTGACAGGTTCCCTTTACGACCGGTATATTTTCAATGTTTCATTCATCATTAATATTGCTAATTAAATGTGGACATTTATTATTACTTCCAACAGAAAAAAAAAAATTTTTTTTTACCCAGGAAATTTTGTTAGAGGTTTAATAGAGGGACCCCCCTTTTAAATTTTATTTACGCCCCCCAGATTTGGAGGGGGGGGTGGTCTTAAACCTTGATCAAAGGGGTAGAAGAAGGGGTAATTAAATTATGCCACTGTTTTAAAAGTGGAAGTAAGGAGCACATATTAGAGTACTTGTTAAAATTCTAAGACCAAAATAAGATTAGTCTTGCTTATTATTTTTGCAAGGAGAGGGCTAGAACCTATGTGATGCATCTATAAAAGATGGATCATTGTTAGGCCTATGTACTATGCTTGTGTACTGCTTTGTCTCCTTGCACACAAGATTAAACGCCTTGATTAAGAAGATATCGTTGACTTTAAGTGAAAGTTTCTCACAAAGAAAAAAAAATTCCACACACAAGTTGCACATAGATGAGTAACATTATTATGACCACCTCCAACTGCTGTGGACAGTGTATCCTGCTTTAGATCCAACGGTGAATAAGTGACACGGAAACCGCAGAGCACCACATGTTCTGGTGAACGTCCGCTACAAAAGTGTGTGAGAGTGAACAGACACGCTTCAATGGAGTGTCTCACCGACAAAATGAACCATGGGGCTACCATACTTGTATCTAAAGGAACAGCACAGAAAAATCGTGGACATGGGGCTCTGAAGCAGACGAATAGTCACTACACCTCTGCTGACAAACCTGCATCGTCAGAATTGCACCTCCGCTAATTGCCAAAGTGTTGCCTTCTCTGATGAGTCACGTTTTTCGGCTTCAATTAAAGGGGTTGCCTCGCTACAAGGATTACTGCTTTTTATGTTCAAGATCTTGAAAAAACAAGTCACTTTGCAATATGTGTCCATTAACAGTGTCCTACCTATTCAAAGATATCCCCTCTTGTATGGGCGGCATCAGCTCCTCATGTTTCTATAGCTACAGACCTGTTTGATCTCTCCTGATAGGCTGCCAGCACTGGTTGCTATAGCTACAGAACTGGCTTCTACTGCAGCCTAGTAGAAACCAGTAAACATGCCCCTGTATTAAAAAAGAAACAGGACTGAGGTAAGATGAAATAATGAAGTGAGACAACCACTAACATATGGGCATTGGCAGGTCAGTCAGAATCAGAGAACAAACACCCTGCAACCACTGCGGGAAGAACACACAGTTGATGGTGGTAGCGTTATTGTCTGGGTAAGGTTTTGTGGCATTCTCTGGGTCTACTCATCCATGTGGAAGACACACTCAACTCTATTGGATATCAAGCCATCATTGTAGATCACAAACTCCTACAAACAGATTGTCTTCTGCAGGGCTGATGGGCTCTTCCAGAAAGATAATGTGATATGTGACACAGATAGAAATGTCTGACACTGCCTGGAAAAGCATAACTAAGAACACCAAGAATTAACATGGCCCCCTAATTCTATAAACTAGAACACAATTGAGGATCAGTGGGACCACTCTGATCATTGTTTTTGCGCTGTAAATTCTTTCCAGCTGTGGGATACAGAAACCTGTGACACAACCTACCAGGATCTTACCGATTCATTCCCAGCCCATCTAGCTGCTGTCCATGCTGCACAAAGTGGTTAGCTGAGATATAAGCTGGGGGTCATAGTAATGTGATTCGATTTTGTATAATGGTCACATTCCTCATGTGTACAAACACACGCGCATGACAGCTTCTCATGAAAATTTACCTTAAAAATTATTGGGGTTTTTGGGTTCTTCCTTTGGGAAGTTTCTGTAAAATTTGGTTGGCCCAAAAACAAGGTTTACATTTTTAATATTCAAAAAGCTACTTTTAGTGTACCTTTTCCCCCTTTGTTGAAAACCCCCTGTTTTTTTTCTGGTCGGAACATAAATTTCAAGCCACATGCAAAATGGAAAGGGTTTAAGGTGGGGCAGGGATTTTTGGAAGCAACAAAAAACAGGAAAATAAAAATTCTGTTTTTCTTCTTAACGGCTTCTCCTATTGCCTGCCCAATAACAATCTTCATCCCTCCTTTAACGGCCTTTCTTTGTTTGTACGCGGGGGGCAGGACTAAATGCTAACCACAAAAAAAAACAACACCTTGTAACACTGTAACCACCTTCACCCTTTGTCTCCCCCATACATCATTACAGATTGTAAGCTCTTGCAAGCAGGGCCCTCATATCTTGTGTCTGATCTGTAAGTAGCTTTTATTGTGTAACGTCTGTCTTCTGTCTGTAATTATACCTTCTATATTGTTAAGTGCTGCGGATTTTGTTGGTGCTATATAAAGATTATTATTTTAATTTGGAATATCAGCAACAAATTCGCACACTTTCTGCAACATACTGCAGATATTAAATGTGCACTGCAGGTCAGTTTATGTCTGCACTGCAGGGTGGGTTTTCACATGGCGTATTGCAACGTACGTCGGTTTAACACAGCACTCAATAAGCTATGATTTTGCTGTATTTGTGGGGCATACTTCAGGCACACTGCAGCACAATTACAGCCTGGCGTACGCCCTGTAAATACCCTTATTTACTTTGCTGTGTCCTGCAGCGGATTCGCCCTGTTGAGACATTTTATACATGGATCGCATTTCAGTTGTTCCCCACCTTAAAATTGTTGTCTTTATACCAATTTGTTCTTTTCATTTTTATTTTTTCGCAGACTGTTATTGTACTATTAATAATAAAAAAGAACCACAGAGAGTAAATAGTCAAATCTGCAAATTTTTATTAAATACAACATATCAAATATAAAAAGACCGAGGTACAGAAAGAGGGGAGACAAGCCGGTGTTTCCCCTAATGGGTATGTTGGTGAGGTTTGTTGGTAGTGAAATGATTATACTATGCATACAGATATTATCTATTGGATGCATTATACTACTTGATTTTACTACCATTGAGCTCCTTTTGCCATACATTAACTCATGATGGTTGGGCCATATTCTGTGTTGTACCCTAATTAGAACCAGTGGCAACCATGATCTGATACATTATGTAATGTTGTGTCATTAAACTTCGAGCTTGTAACCGTTTGGGTTACTCTTTCTATACCTTGGTCTTTTATATTTTATATGTTGTATTAAATAAAGATTTTTAGTTTTAATGCCTATTTACTCTCTAAGTGGTTCTTTTTGATTATTCTGTGTGTATAGAGAGTGGTCCTATTATGAGAAGGGGGCATAAGATACAGTCTGCCCAGCCTCATTATTGGATTAATTTTTTTGTTTTATTCTGGTATTGTACTATGTAAATTTTATGCATTAACAGAATACCTCTAAGGGTATGTTCATACAGCTTATTTTGGGACGCATTTCGCTACATATGGAGAGCGTACTGCGCTCTAATACGAGCGAAATGCACCCCAATCATTACGGTAATCCACAGTTCTCATAGAGAACTATGGATTACGCCTCCTCTCCCTGCTCGTACAATACGATCGTATTGTATAAGCGGGGAGACAATTGACATCATTTATTCACGGCGCTTACGCGCCGCGACTAATGACAGACTATGGGCCGGCGGGCTGCTGGCCCCCCGCGCCGCGGGAATAGCTCCCGAACACCCGCCATAATTGCGTGGCGTACTGTACGCCCCGCAATTAAGCCGTGTGAACATACCCTAACTGGGCTGTTTATTCATTTATATGGTTTTTTATTATTACATTTTACTCACCTTTCAATTATGTATACGCAGAGGGACAAAGGGACATTTTTTGCCACACTGCATTAGTATTGGAGATCCGCTACCTGCCAGAGTCTATTCTTTATATGGTCATCAATATGGCAGTAGAAGCACTATTAGAAAGCTGCATTTATACATGTTTCCAAACCATTGACAAAGAGTGCAGTCTGCCTCTCCTCAGAATAAAAGGCAGATAAAACAGAAAATATGAGCCTCTTTATGCAGTCTGAGTATGGCCGAGAACTGCACATGGTGCTTATCTACAGGGAACCTGTAACATTTAACAAACCATCTCATCTTCCAAACACGAATTAAAGAGTAGTAGAAGTTGATCTCACTG
This sequence comes from Phyllomedusa bahiana, assembly GCA_025379985.1. NCBI lineage: Eukaryota > Metazoa > Chordata > Amphibia > Anura > Hylidae > Phyllomedusa > Phyllomedusa bahiana. The sequence goes on along the minus strand of JAODAL010003903.1, from coordinate 159,365 downwards.
AAACAGTTTTGTAGCGAGAGATTCAGCAGAACTTGTATTTTATTAATTGAAATCCCTACTTATTCTGGGTTAAGCAGTCCAGGAGGCAGATAGCGTTCCTTCTATTAGTATACATGCAGAGATCATGGAGAAGACCGCTTACAAGACTCCTTAAATGGGTTGTCTCGTTCCAGCATTTGGCAGCTGTTTATGCTGGTTGCCAAGCAGAGCTTGTGAAATGGAGGGGTGTGTTTCTCGTCCCAGCAGGGAGTAGCTTCTCTCTCTGCAGACACGCCCCAAAGTGTGCACATGAGGATTCATTCTGTGTGAGCTGGGGGCAGGGAGAGGTTCTTAACTGTCATTGGAATCATTGGAAGTGAAAAGTAAAGTGTAAATCGATAGTTTATATCTAAATTTCTCGTTCTCTCTACATACTTTGTAACTAGAATGGGCATTTGACATTAAGGACTCTGGGAAAGATCTGTGATTTTTTTTCTCTGTCTCTCTCTCTTACACAGTGCGATATCCTGCAGCTTATTACACCTCTGACCTCTACAGATCTGCAGACCAAAACTATACGCTCAAAAACTCACAAAAGTGATTTACATGGGACTGCACAGTACAGTTGTGTTCTGTCTATACAGTACAATGACCGCTGCGGCGGGACCTCTGATTACAGTCCGTGAATGAGAATCTGTCCTATACAGAACATTGCCTCAGCTGCTATAGCACCTCTGATTACAGTCCATGAATGAGAACCTGTCTTATATAGTACATTGCTGCAGGACCTCCGATTACAGTCAGTGAATGGTCTCTCATCTCCTTAGCCTGCGCGTTCTCGTCCGCGACCTAGGCGGGACATACCACTCAGTCGGCAGCAAGTAACGCTTTAGCTGGGTGCAACCCGACCTGGGCTCAGACACCACTGCTAAGCACAAATAAAGCAGCCCGTTCTCTTAAACCATAGCACTTTGCGAATGGTATCCAAGGACGTACATGCTTAGATTTTCAGCCAAATTTAAAATTATGATCTTCTAGGGAGACAACCCCTTTAACCCAGAATAACCTGGGATTTAATTGGTTGAAATACAAGTTTTCACTGATTTTTTTCCTCACAGAACTATAGATCTGTTTAGGTCCTCCTGCTCTGCCACATGCTACCAACAGATCAGATACCACTTTCAATGTGAAAGATACTATTTAAAAAGCCTTTTACACAGGTCGATGCACTCTGTATGGGGGTTGGAGTGATCAGTTAAGTGATTATGTGCATTATGTCACCAAATATCCCCTATTTACACAAAGAGGAGACGTGATGCCGACAAACAAGCATTTTTATCCTGACACAATCTGATCAGACAAACAAGAATTTGCTCATCTGTAAGCTGTTCAGGGGCAGGTGTACACTTATCAATTATCATATAACCGAGGCCTAAAGTTGCCTGATAAAATGGCTTTAAAGGCAGAAATATTTACAGCCAATTTAACATAGAAGTAGCTAAATATTTTGAAGTTAAACACAAAAATGATGCACTGAACTATAGCACACAGAAAATAGAAACTTCTGATTCCCTCCTGTCACTCATCATTTTCAGCCCGCACATGTCAAGAAAGTCCATTACTACAGTGTAAAATAAATAGGTGCCCAGATGTGACCTGCCAAATAACATTTGAAACAGCACCCCGGTGCACAGATGATAAATGTCTGCCTCTAAATTATGAAAACATGGAATTTACCAGAGAAACTGATTACATGGTACAGCAGGGACTATAGCATAACACAGCTGTCACCGAATCAACATTGACAGAAGAGAGACAAGTAAAATAATGGCACAGCTGCCCAGAACACATCACTTTATGACTCAAAACAAAAAGGGGAATAATCTCTCCTTTTGCCCTCCACTAAGCATCTGCATATCACAAGGCATTATGGGAAAGGGGCTGAGAATCTCAAGCGCCCTCTATTGGATGTAACAAATGCTCAATTTGCTTCTGATTGATTCTCATTGAATCTTTAAAAAACAAAAGGGATGTTAGCCAAGCCAGTATCTCATCTACATACAGCTGTTTCAGGGTTTTGCCCCTCATCAGTGCAGAGCAGGCTGGGTGGGAGGCAATGAGTGGCTCAGAAAGGGGACTCTCTCTCCTTGGGGAGAGCGCCATATAGGCGTGTGGCGTTTTGAGATTGCTTTTTTGCCTTCCACTAAGCATCTGCGTATCACAAGGCATTATGGGAAAGGAGCTGAAAAGCTCAAGCGCCCTCTATGGGGCGCCAGCCAGTAACTTCTGCTCTGCACTGATGAGGGGAAAAAACCCGAAACAGCTGTATGCCGATGATGGGTACTGTCCCGGCTAATACCCCTTTTGCTTTTTAACTCCTTAACGACTGCCCGCCGACTTTAGACGTCGGCTGGTGCAGGTCGTTCGTCTGCAGCGACGTCTTAAGACGTCACTGCAGACATCGGTGTTTACGGCGCCTGGGCACCGCAACCAGGGCCGCCATCAGAAATTTCAGGGCCCCCTACAGCTAAAGCGCCTGGGGACCCCTGTTAATTCCGCCCCCTGTCAACCCAAAATTGCCCGCCCCACCAAACCAGTCCTACAATCCAACCCCAGAAAAAAAAAAAAAAAAGAGATGCAATTGCGCCGTTGTCTTTGGACTGAGTTCTTGCTGAATTTTCCAGCATACAGTTTATCTATATTGTGTGGGTCAGTGTGTATACACAAGGGCCAGCAAATTCCACATGTCACCACAATATTCTGACCAAACCAGCACACCAAGACCAATATAACCAGACAAAATACCAATTAATACAATACCGCCACATTTTCACTATGTATGGTGACTAATACCACTATAATGTTACTGACTAAACCAGTGTACTAAGGCCCATATTACCATTAACAACAACAATATACAAAGACAAAGGTAATACCGCAACATCTTTTTCCCCCATATCTCCACTATAGAGATGCAGAATAATGCACAATACTGTTATGAATATAAATCCAATACAATAACACCAAAATTACCACCATACACTGACTATAAAAGGGGGGACATGTATGAAAAACAGTCTGGGTCTAAATCTCACTTTGTTGCCCATAGAAACCAGTCAGCGTTCCCAGATTATTTTTTCAGAGCACTAAAAAAAAAATGAAAGTGGAGCACTTGATGGTTGCTAGGGCAACAAAGAAGTTAAATCTGACATTTTTTCCTACTGTGGCAGATATAAGGATTACAGTGCATTTTACATTTTTGGGTCTCCCGGTGATTTTGAAAAGTCGTTCACTTCCCTTTTTTCCCCATCCGGTCCGGTCACCATGAGGACTTTCTCGCCCATGCCGTCCCGGCAGAATTCACAAACAAACACCTGGATCCCCCTTTTTAATCATAACCCTACGCCCCCACCCCTTAAGTACAAATCCCCCCATATCCCCCCAAATTTGTAAAAATTTCCCTCTTGGTGAAAGGTCGTTAGTTTTTAGAGTCCCTTGTAGGTAGGTGCCGGTATTAGGCCCCTGTTGGAAAGGAGAAAAACTTGGGGGGGGCCCCACAGGGGAAACTTGAGGGGGCCCACTAAAATTTTCCCTACCCCCCCCCTCGTGTGGGGCTCATTAAGGGGCCCTTCTCCCTCAGCCGTGGGGGGCTCCACAGGCCCCATGGGGGCCACTCGGCCCGGGTTTGGGGGACCCCGAAAAATCTTGGGGCCTTGGGGGCCCCCCTCCCGGGGGCCCTTGGGGGGCCCCCCCCCACCCTGGGGCCCTTGGGCGGCCCCCCCACTCCCGGGGCCCTTTTTGGGCCCCCCCCCCCCACTCCCTGGGGCCCTTGGGGGCCCCCCCCCACATCCCTGGGGCCCTTGGGCGGCCCCCCCCTCCCTGGGGCCCCCACCCGGGGCCCCCCCCCACATCCCGGGGGGCCCTTGGGGGGGCCCCACACCCTGGGGCCTTCGGGCCCCCCTAAAAACCCTGGGGCCCTTCAGGGCGGCCCCAACACCCCGGGGCCCTTCAGGGCGGGCCCCACATCCCGGGGGCCCTTCAGGCGCCCCCAACCCTGGGGCCCTTCGGGCGGGCCCCACTCCCTGGGGCCCTTCAGGCGGCCCCCACTCCCTGGGGGCCCTTCAGGCGGGCCCCAATCCCTGGGCCCTTTCAGCGGCCCCCACACCGGGGCCCTCAGGGGCGCGGCCCTCACATCCCTGGGCCCTTTCCCCGCGCGGGGCCCTCCTCCCTGGGGGCCCTTTCAGGGGGACCCCTCCACAGGGCGGGGTACTGATTACATTAGATGACGTCACCGCAGCCAGAAGGGGGGAGGAGGGGCCGATGCTCCGTTCGTGCAAAGAGCTGATGCAGAAATAAGAAACTCAATCGTGTAATGTAAACCTATTTTTTTTAACTTAACTTGCAGCCGGGCCCCCTCCCGACAGCAGATTGATTACATGGTCAGAGAAAGACCCCGTCTTCTTGTCCTTCTGTGAAAACAAGGGGGGGGGGCCCGCCGGCGATGGTGGGCCCCCCTTGCTTCAATTCTGGCCGGCCCCATACGGCGTAGGGGGTTCTCCCCCCTAATCGGGCCCCCGGCCCCAACTGCACGAGTCGGGGGGTGTACCCAGCCCGACCCCGGCACCCCGCAAGCCCCGGGAGCGAGGAAACCTCCGAACCCATTTCTTTAACCTTTGATTGCGCGGGGTCATCCCGCAGCACAATCAAAGCATTTCCTTGCACGGGTTGGTAATCGGAAGCCCGGGCCCACAGAGCGGGGAAAAGGCTGCACAGTCAGCCCGGGGCCTAGAGTAGCCCCAAGCAGTCCCCGTGCATCAAAACCAGGAAAACCCGGACAGAAATGGTGCTGTCCTGTCACTGCCTGTGTCGACGACACGTTTAATGTTTAGCATTTTGAATAGCTAATACATTACAAAAAAAAGTACAAATCTATCCAAAAACCTCTTTCAAGGCCCTGGCTTCACATGTCGCCCCCTATCAACGTAAACCCCCCTCCAAAAAGTCAATCCCAAATCCCAAAAAAAAATTTCAAGAGAGTTTGGGATAAAAATCAATAAATTTTCTTTTAAAATCACAAAATTAAAATTCATAAAAAAATTAGGTGAAAAAAAAAAAGGAAATCCCCAAAAAAAAGAACCAATGATTTAAAAAGGTCCAAAAAGTCAAAAAGCGGGAAATTTTAGGGTTCAAAAACCCTTTTTAGTTAATAAAGGGTTGGGTTAATAAAATAAAACAAAAAAAATGAAATCCCCACACTTTAGTTTTGTTTGGATAACCCCCAAGATTACAAACCCCCTCAAGGGGAAAATTTAGCTAATTCTTTAAAATTTGGTATTTTAAATAAAAAAAACAACAGCAAGTATCGTTCTAAAAAAAAATAAGTTACCCAGCACGGATTTTTAAAACAGATTTTAAAACAATTTTTAAAATGTATTTTTCCAAAAAGATTTACCAAGAGTTTTTTTGGGTTGAAATCGTTTTTTACAAAAAGTCAAAAAAATTTTTAAAAAAAATTTCCCCCCTTCATGGGTTTTAAAAAAAAAGAAAAAAAATAAAAAAAAAAAGTTGGGGGGAGGGTTTGGAGGGGCCCTTTAAAAAATTTAAATTTCAGGCACTTGGGCCAAAGCTCAAGGCAAGGACCTCCAGGGAAATTTTTTTTTCAAAAAAAATATTACCTTTTTCCTGGGGGCCACCCAGGAGGCCAGAGGGAGGGTTATGAGGTGAAAAAGTGGGTCAAAAAAAAGGTGTTGGAAAGAGGGATTTGGGTTTTTTGGAGAACCGGGCTGAAATTCTTTTCCCTTTGGCCCCAAAGGCTCTATTTTTTAAGGTTGGGGGTTTCACCTTTAAAAGGGGGGGTGCAGAGGGTTTTGGGGACAAAATTGGGCCCGGAAGTTGGGGGAATATTTTAAAAATAGGGACTGGGGGGAGGGTAAAATAAAAAAAAGAAAAGCATGCAAGTTTGGGGAAGATAAAAGAGCTGGGAATTAGTAAAAAAAATTTGGGGGGGGAGTGGAGGGAGGGGGTGTAGCAAAAAGTTTTTTAAAAATCAGGGAAAAAAAAGGGAAAAAAACTGAAAAAAACTCTAAATTTTCTTTCCCGACCAAAAAAATTAAAAGAACTAGAATTACCCAAAAAATTTGTTTTTGTATTTAAAAAATTGGCTAATGGGGATAACTGAGGCAAGGCTGGAAAGAGGGGTACGAAATGGGGGGGGTTAACTTACAGGGTTTACAGTCCCATTTGAAAAGGAAACGTAAAGACCGGAAAGGGGGAGGTTCCCGTCTCTAAGTAAAAAATTTCCCGTCTGAAGCCCAAAACCCGGGGAAAATTTTGGTAAAAAGGTAAATTTTTAACAGGGGGAAAACCCTTATGGGTAAATATTAAAATTGGGGGAAAAATAAAATTTTAAAAACTTAATTGGGGGTTGGCCCACAGGCCCCCGTTTTACGTTACAAGGGAAGTTTTAACTCCTTTAGGCAAAAAAGATGCGGGCGGCTAATCGAAGGAAAAGGTTTTTTTTTATGGGCTACTTTTAAAATTTCCCCGGACCCTCCCAAATTTTTGGAAACTGAAAACCCGGTTTGTTCAAAAAGGTTTTTTTGGTTTTTGGGCTTTAACCCAATGAAAAATTACCCCTTTTCCCCAAAAAGGGGCAAGAACCACAGAGGGGAAAAGGGCCCCTTTTAGACCCCAATTTTGACAATTTTGACCCCCAAAAGGGGGAAAAAAGGTTTTAGGTTGAGGGGCCCTAGGGGAAATAGTGACCCTAAATTTAATAAATTTTCCCCCTTTTTAGAGTTTTCAAGGAAACCACAAAAAAAACCCGAATTTTAGGAAGGGCTAATTTTTTTTTTTCTGCTTAGGGAGGCCCTTAAAAAAAACCCTAATTTAAATGGGAAAAATGTGTTTAAAAAAATGGGAAAAACTAAAAATAAATGGGGTATTTTTTTAAAAATTTTCCCAGGCTACCAAATGGGAGAGGTCTTTCCTTATGGTAAAAAAAAAAATTAGAAACCCGGAAAAACCCCCTGTGGAAAACAAAAAAGGGGTGTTAAAAAAAGGCAATAAAAAAACAAAAAGGAAAACGTTTCCCCCTACTTAAAAAAAGGAGGGGGAGTGGGGGGAAAGGGACTAAGAAGTATAGGGAAAAAAAAAAGTGTGGGAAAATAAAGATAAAAGGGAAACAAAGCTGGGCGGGGAAAAACGTTTTCGCCCTAGAAAGTAAAACTAACCCCCCAAAAAATTTTTTAAAAAAAATATATAAATAGTAAAAAAAATAAAAAGAAAAAGGGTTGGGCCCTTTTTAAAAATATTGAGGGGAAAAAGACGTAGGGGGGCGATGAGAAAAAAGCAAACCTATTTAAAAAACTTTTCTCCCCTTTTTTTACCCAGGAGGATGAACATTCCCCGTTGAAAAAGAGGGATGAGGTAAACTCCATTTGTAAAATTTTTTGTCTTTTCCCAAAAAAGAAGTGCAAAACTCCCTCTTAAAAAAAAAAATTAAAATAGAAAAAAATCCCCCGGTCCCGAAAGGCCCAAAAATCCCCCCGTGTTCCTTAAGGGGGTTAAGTGGGTGTCATTGAAAGGGCCCCCATTTTTAATAATTATGGCTGTCTAATAACGGGTAAAGTCCCAAAGGGGTTGGCGCATAGCCCAAATGGGGTGCCCAAAATTTAAAAAGGGGTCAAAAGTGATCCCCGGGGAAAATATAGGCCGGGGGTTTTTACCCTGTTTTTAGGGGAAAATTTTGAAAAGGTTTTTTCCAGAGATGCTTCCTGGGTATCTCCTGAAAAAAAAGTATAAAAAAGCCATTTCCCGCATGGGGGGTTTTTGAAAAGGAAACGGGCCCGTCAGGGCCCAATCTCATCAGCCCTTTTCCCTTTAGGAAAACAAATTTCTAGATTTGGTTGGGGGGAGCACGGATGTTTTAATCTAGATTTTTTTTTTAAATCAAAATTTGATACGGTGCCACTAAAAGGTTTGGGGAAATTAAAAAGAGAAAGCTTTTGGGCTGGGGGAAAAAAATGTGCAAGTGGGTTTAAAAAACTGGCTCACTATATAAAACAAAGGGTTTAAAATTAAAAAGGTTTCAATTTCTTTTTGGGCTTTGGAATTTTTTTTAAAAGTTTGGGGGGGAACCCCATTGGGGCAGATTGGGGCCCCCATCCTCTTTTAAAATTTTTCCCTTAATGAAAACTTTCAAAATGGGTTGCACAGTAAAATATCGATCTTTGCAGACGATACTTAAACTCTGTAAAGTAATCAACACAATTTGAGGACAATGTGTTATTCAAAGGGGGTCTGGTTTAAATTGGAGGCTGGGGAGGGAAATGGAGGTTTAGGGGTTTAAAAATACAAAGAAAACTAACTAAGGAAGGCCCCACTATTTAAAATTATAACCCTTTTAAAATATATCTATTAAAAAATACACCCCATTGGGGCCCCGGCACCCAAAACCCCAATTTCCCAAAAATTATTACCCAATTTTTACCAAAAAAAACCCCAGTCCCCAGGTCAAAGGGAATAAAAACGGGGATAGAAAAGAGTGGGGATTTGCAAAAATTTGCAGTTTAAAACTAAAAATAACCCTACACTTTATTTGCCACCTAAAAAGGACAGAGTTTAATTGCCCCCAAAAAGGGACCCGGGCCCCCTCCAAAACCCTTTATAATCCTGTGATTCCCTAATGCTTATATTGCCAAATATCCTGGGAGGTGTATGGCTGTAAATATCTAATAGAATGAGATACCAGACAAGATGGTACCATAATTACCTCTGTCCATTGTGACATGGAGTGACTCGATCTTGAGTCCTCTGTCTTTGGGAGATATCTATTTTACTCTTTTGGTGCCATGATCGAGAATTCCCCTGAAGGAACCCCTATATAATATGAGGCGGGATACGCGTCGGAGACCTGGAGTGCACTTGTCCAGCTGTTAAGGACTATCCTTTTTTCAGATAAGTAATAATATCTACAGAATGATGTGGGTACCATTGCTAACTAGTGGGATGCGGTAATGTTTATTTGAGGCATCTATCTTTGGACCTAGGTTTATTTGGCGTTGTTTGTCTCTAGTACTGCGTTACCTCTTATTTGAGTATTTAATATAACATCGTGTCTGGTATTCTCATTCTATTAGGATATTTAACAGCCATACACCTCCCCAGGATAATTTGGCCATATAAGCATTTAGGGAATCACAGGATTAGCCATCGTGGGATGGGCCGTCCCTTTCGGGCGATACTCTGTCCCGTTTAGGTAGGCTATAAGTGTATGGTTATGTAAGATATATCTGCTAATTCCTACCCACTCTATTCTATCTCTGTTTTATTCCCTTGACCTGGGACTGTGGTATTTGGTAAAATTGGTAATAATATTGGAATTGAGAATAGTGTCTGTGGCCAATGTGTTATTTTAATAGAAATATATATTAAAGGTTATATTTTAATAGTGATAGCACTTCCTTAGTTTAGTTTTTTCTTCTGTGCTTAATTCTTTGGGCCCGTTTTGTTTCTAACCACAGGGATAAGGTGAATCTGTGTGTAGTACAGATGTAGTTTTACACAAGATAAATGCAAGGTTATGCACATGGGGAGAAAGAATCCAATACATGACTACATGTTAAATGAAAAAAAAAGGGCCCTGGTAAAAGTGACATGGAGAAGGATATGGAATCCTGTGGACAGTAAACTTAATGGGTAAGCAGCCAATGGCCAGACAGGCAGCTGCAAGGCAAATAGTAACATGGGGTGCATTAAAAGGGGCAAGAGGCACATGATGAGAACATTATTCTCCCATCATCAAGTCACTGGTTAGACCACACGATGGAATTATTGTGTACAGTTTTTGTGGCACCATTGCACAGGAAAGACCATTGTAGAGCTTTGAAAACAGGTAACAAAGGCGGACAACAAAATAATAAAAGGACTGGTGTGGAACTACAGTACCCAGAAAGATTAGCAAATTAGGGTTATTTAGTTAGAGAAAAGACTGCTTCGTGGGAGAACATAAATATGTTTAAATACATCAAAAGGTCAAGATAGAGATCTCCACCCAAGGATTATTTATACCCAGGGCGTGTAACTAGAACAAAGGGGGCATCCTAAACGGCTTGAGGAAACGAATGTTTCTATATAAACCATAGAAAAGGGATTGCTTTACTGTAGAGCATTGATAGACTGTTGGAAAACTCAGCCAGAGGAATTGTCATGGTGAATTCACTAACCAGTTTCAAAGGGTTTGGAGCATTTCTGGAGCATAATAATATAACAAGTTATAGTATGATAGGATTCTGGGAGAGGGTTCATTCCATCCATGGATTTTTCGATTGCCAGATTGGAGTCGGGAAGAATTTTTCCCTAAAAATGAGGACAATTGGCTTCTACCTCATTGAGTTTTTTTCCTTCCTCTGGATCAACACCTTAGCAAAACAGGCTGAATGGAGGACGTCTAGTCTTTTTTCGGCCTTCAAATATGAACTATGAAAAAAAGTGTAAAAAAAAATAAAAATAAATATTTAATAAAAAATAATTGTGAAAATATTACACCACAAAAAACCTACACATTTTGGTACCCACACGCCCCGTAATAACCTTGAATTAATCTAACAATTTAAGTGTGAAATGTAAAAGGGTGTAATAAAAATATTATGTTTTTATAAAATAAAAAAAAATTTGAAATTTATTATAAGTGAACTTAAAATTTTCCCTCAAGTCAACTCGTTTTGAATAAAAGGGGCCGTAAAACTGCGTCATTGAAAAAATAAAAAAAGTTACAACTGTTAAACACAGGAGGCAAAAAAAAAAAAAAAAAAATTTTTGGTCTTAACTATTTTTCCGGTTTTTGGCTTAAAAGGGGGTTTAAAGATCAGGAACCAAAGCAAATTGAAGATTTGTTAACCCAACGAGGGCGCTTGAGCTTCTTATCTCCTTTCCCATATTCCTTGTGATATAAACACCACAAGTAAATCTTACAGAGCTACTTCGTAAAACAGAATAATTACAACCGTTACTAAAGGGACTCGTTATCATTGAGCATCACACTACAGCTAATCAATGTGTTGAGAACACCCCTTTAAAAGTGAGTTCACACGGCACATATCTATGTGCTGCGCAGCGCATACTTTCAACAGTCCTCTGGTCTCACTCCCATTCATTTCACTTTCCCCAGTTGCGTAAGTGCCCAAAAGAAGGGACTTGTGATTTTTAGGGGCGCCCCCTGTGCCAGAAAAAAAAAAATGGGATATCATAGCCCAAAATGCTATGATTTTACCAATTTTTGGGGGCGGAATTGGCCCCAAAAAGTACGCCCCACCAATACGGCGTGTGAACATACTCTTATAGTCAGCAGCATAACATTGGTCTAGAGATGTGTTTTGTTTGTTTTTTCAGTCAAGATTTAGCCAAAAGGTAAATAAAAACTATTACCAAATACATTGCTGTTCTAATTTTTCTTCATTTCAGAGTTAGAGCAGTCCTAATCTCCTGCTTGTTTATAGGTTTCCTAGGCCACCTCTCTCTGCTCTAGAAACCCTGGCCAGGATAGGGATGTCACTCTCTGCTGGTTCATCGGAAGCTAGTGTATTAAAACCTTCTTTTTTCCACTGTGACTTTAAAAGGCTGAGATAGGAATTGAAAATCTGAAAATGTCAGTAACTGCTGTAGAACCAGCCACAGCCAGAACATGAAGCGAGAGCCTGAAGCTGGCCATGAGGAGCAGACTCTGTGAAACAGCCTTTTAACCCGTCTCAAATACCTCCAAACTCCTGAAATGCTTAGTTTTTGCCTAAACAGCTTTCTCTCATCAACAGTTTTCTGAACCCTACAGAAAAACAAAAATCCAATTGAAGTCCAGTTGCCAATGATTTCGATGACAAATTAGCATTGTAGTTCGACAATGTGAAAGAAAAGTAAAGTAGTGACACGCCACTTTTAACCGAATTGCTTGGATTTTCCAAATTTAATAGAAGAGAAGCGAATTCAACCCATTGAATTGGGACAAAACCAGCGTATAAAACAGCAACAAAAACAGGTTCTGCAAAGTAAAACGTGCATGATTTCTCTGCCTAATGAATCTGGTGTGTAAACATACCCTCAGGTGTCAAATAATCACCTAACTGGTGAATGTGACGACAATTAGGGCATGTTCACACGGCTTATTTGGACAAGGTTTTGGACGAGGTTTTCGGAGCGTTTCCTCGCCCAAAACCACATCAAAACCTCGCCTGAAACGCGCTTCTTCAGAAGAGGTTTTAGAGGCGTTTCTCGGCGAGATTTTGGATCAGGTTTTTCGATTAAGTTTTCACCCATCCAAATTAATAGCCAGGACAAAAACCATGCCCAAAAAGCGGCAAAACCCGCGCCAAAAACACGCTTCAAGAATTTACATGACACTTCTTTCCAACGAAGCGTGTTAAAACCTTGTCGTGTGTGAACTACGACAAAGTTTTACATAGAAATCAATTATCTTATTATTAATGCTTGCTTTTATCAGACTCCTTTCCTCCCCCCTCCTACTTTCTTATCTATTCACTCAATCTCCATGGGGATCTGTCCTGCAGAAGAGGTTCCCGATTTACTTAGACCTGCCCATGTAGAGGGGAGGGAGAAGAGGAGAAAAGGAAGAGATACACAGTCAGTGCTGAATATAGTGAGTGTTGCAGCTCACCTGAATGCTGGACTCACAGCTACACTGCTTGTAATTGCTGTCTAATGTCCTTCATGATGCTGCTTGTGTGTGCGAGAGTCTCCTGCTTTAATTTTCTTTTTATGAGGGCGCTTGAGCTTCTCAGCGCCTTTCCCACAATGCCTTGTGATATGCAGATGCTTAGTAGAGGGTAAAAAGGCAATTCAAAATCCTACACACCTATACGGTGCTCTCCCCAAGGAGAGAGATTCCCCTTTCTGAACCAAACGATAATGTAAGACAATGGTACATGACCACTACAGTCAAATAGCGGCTGCAGCGGTGATGCACTTGCCAGTAAAAAAAACAGCAGACCCAGCCAAAGCACTGGCAACGCTGGAAGAGAGGTAAGTAGAGCTTTTCTATTTTATTGCAGTACCCCACCGTATTTTGAAATATTTACCTCGAAAATCCCTTTAAGCAAAAGGGTGGAGGAGAAAAGGAGACTGAAATGTTAAGCATTTTTAAGATATAGGATACAAGTTTCTCATTTGTGCTTGTATTGCTGTTGTAAGGAACGTTTTATTATCTTTTACAATTTTTTCCTTTATGTATGTTCTTATGTATTTCAATAAAGTGGATTTCTTTGATAGGTTTCGTTTGTTTGCGTCTTGATGCTTCATAGCAGGGATGTCACATGGTCACCAAGGGCCACATGAGCCTTACGGTTGCCCTTTAAAGAGTCTTTTGTACCTGTGAGACTGTATACATGTAACTACTTAACATATTATTAGATAACCAGAGAAACCACATGCACCAAATAGAAGTGTCCCTGCAGCTTTCTATGGTGTATGCACCTTTTCTCTGGGTTGCTTATAAGGTAGTATAAATTGTTGGAGCTGAAATATTATGGAACTTCAGATTGTCAGTAGTTCTTTATGGTTATATCATAGCCAAGCACGTCCACCTCTTTAACACCGGTGTTCCTACCTTGGAGACTGGCTAAGGTGGGTAGGTAGAGCTGTGCCTCCACTTGTGAGTTGCTTAACAGAGCGGTGTGGAGATGCACACTGGAGCTTCAAATCCAAGACCGTGCCAGCTTCCTGTGTTGGCTGCATCCTCCAAGTAGAGTGGAGAGCTGGACTGGCTCTGTTTTCTGGACTTCCCTACTTGCCGTGTCTCAGCAATCGCAGTTCACACAAAATGATGAGGCCAGATCGAGTCCGTGGGTCTTGAGTTTGACTCATGTGTTAATCAGTCTTCACATTTTTTCAGTGCAGTAAGGAAAATATGAAAGGACCTCTGAATAGTTCCTATTGACCCTATATGGTCAGATTCCTGATGGTCAAAAACATGCATGTATATAACTGAACGGCTACTGCCGAAACAAAAAGGACAGATTTGAAAATCTAATAAACACTCAACTATAACATGCAAAGAGAAATTTCTTGATTTAGCGCTTTCGCACATTAAATTCACATTGTACAAGCAAATGGAAAAATGGTTCAGGAGTACAACAGCCACTAAAATTGGATAAAACAGGAGCCAAAAATGGTTGAGGATTGATTTGATTAAACAATATCCAGGAACTCAAGAACAAGCAAGCTGGGTTAGTATTCAGATGTTCATTGCTGGTGTCACTAAATAGAGGTCAGACCATCTGTAATATTCTCTTGAGACATGAAACTAAGTCTACCGATTGCTGATGGAAAGTGAGAAAAAGTAAAAATGCCAGACTCCATATCTAGGAATTGGTAAACTGTGGTTATGAGCACAGTACAGGGCTTTGTTGTATTTACACAGCATGTTCAGTGGCATTAATGGTCTGTACACTCTTACAGATCCTGAATGACAGAGTACATCATAGCACTGTAATGGTATACACTACTTAAAGGGGTTGTATCGCTACAAAGATAAATGTCTCAGATTATGGGGACAGTAAAAATAAGCACTTTTGTATTTGGGTTGCATTACCTCAGTCACTTGGTTTAGCAGATATGGGCTTTTCTATGCATCTGTGTTCTATTTCTGCTGCGGCGGCCCCCGGGCCGGAACTCGCCCCCCCCCCTAGACACGCCCCCGGCACGGTGATTGGCCGTCTGACATTTCATCCAGCCTGTTGGGATACGCCCCCAGAAAGGAACGCCCTGGACACACCCCCTGCACAGTGATTGGCTGCCTGCGCACACTGTGTTTACTCCCCTCTGAGCTGTTAAAACTGAATGTAAAACCAGCTATTTGAGAGGGATGCTGACTGTAAACTCATCTCCCAGCTCTAGGGTGAATGATCTGGCTAATTACTGACTGTTTAAGTCACAGATCCCCTCATATCATACAGTGTTACATCCTCTGTTCCCTCCATATATCACAGTCTTCTGCCCGATAACAAGGGAGTGGAGGGGGAGGGCGCGGTCTTCTCCAATACCACAGTCCCCCTGTTGGTAAAAAGGGAGGGGGGGAGGGCAGTGTTGTTCCCCCCATATACCACAGTACAGTCTCCTTTTCTGGGAAAGAGGGGAGGGGGAGGGGGCAGTGTGTTCCTCCCCCATACCACAGTCACATTCTTGTCTGTAACAGAAGGGGGGTGGGGGGGAGTGGTTTCCTCCCTTACACAGTCCCCGCTCCTTTCTGGTAACAAATGGGGGGGGGATGGGCAAATGTGGCCCCAAACCCCAAATCATACAGTTATCCTGTCTGGGTAACAGAAGGGGAGGAGGGTTAAGTCACAGATCCCCTATATCAACAGTGTTTCATCCTCTTATCCCTCATAGATCACAGTCTTCTGCCTGTAACAGAGGGAGGGGGGGCAGCGAGTCTTCCTCCATATACCACAGTCACAGTCTCCTGTCTGGTAACAGAAGGGGAGGGGTGGAGGGGGCAGTGTGTGTTCCTCCATATACCACAGTCACAGTCTTCTGCCTGATAACAGAGGGAGTGGAGGGGGAGGGCAGCGAGTCTTCCTCCATATACCACAGTCACAGTCTCCTGTCTGGTAACAGAAGGGGAGGGGTGGAGGGGGCAGTGTGTGTTCCTCCATATACCACAGTCACAGTCTCCTGCCTGGTAACAGAAGGGGAGAGGGGGGCAGTGTGTGTTCCTCCATATACCATAGTAATAGTCTCATGTCTGGTAAAAGAAGGGGAGGGGGGCAGTGTGTGTTCCTCCATATACCACAGTCACAGTCTCCTGTCTGGTAACAGAAGGGGAGGGCAGTGTGCTTCCTCACATGTGTTTCATCAGTTCAGGCTGTGTGTATAACTGGTTATAGCAGCCTGGGAGGCAGCTGATGGCTCTGCAGACACATAGGAACACTGCAGGGGGCTGCAGATCTGTTCTCTCCAGACATCCTTCTGCTTCGGCTGCCTCACACACGATGAAGTCACAGCTTCAGTGAGGAGAGACACGCCTCCTGTGAGGAGAGACTCACCCCTGGATTTCAAACTCAATATCATAGAATCAGCTCAAGAGCACAAACAGTTCAAAGGATAACACCCCTTTAAGCTGTACTATACACTTGTCAATAGCCCAACTTCACCACAGAAAAGAATGGTATAATTTCTGCTGGCAGCTGCCATGTAAATCTAAATAGCTCACATGGTTTTGTAGTAAGCGTCATGTAGTGACAGATGCAAGTAGTCAAACTACTGCAGACATTGATTCTCTATTCCCCAGAGGAAGAAGTCACTTCTTGTTGTTCATTCCACCTGATGTGGCCTCAGCAAAGGGAACATAGAATCACACTTCGGACATTCAAATGAGATACATGGATATGTCAAGTCCGTCAGATTGTGAGTCACATAGTCCAAAGGCTCCAAAAAACTATGCCAGTAATTAGGGCACTGGCAACAAAACTTGGCCGAGGATGATGAAGTGGAGGTCATAGGATTACTGCACTTCAGGTGCAAGAGAATCCAGCACTCCATGGGAAAATCCAATAGCTTTACTTAGAATGTATAAAAAAATAAAAAAATAAAAATCGGTCCATACAGAGACATGCAAGTACAGCACTCCTTGGCTCTCGATATACTACATATGGGCGGCTCTACCATGAAAAGAGGTCCAGGGACTAGTATAAGAAAAAGTGTGTGTGTGTGTGTGTGTGTGTGTGGGGGGGGGTGTGTGTGTATACACACACAGACTAACGTAGTTTGTCTAAGTATTCTGAATTAAGTCAATTGATTTTTGATTTCTGAATCAACTGAAATTGTTAGATAAGGCCCAAGTGAGCCAAGGAGTCACAAATTACAGATCACTAGACAGCTTTTCCCCTCCTTTTTATTTGGCACAAACTGCAATTTCACTGAATTTGTGTAGAAGGACAATTTTTTATAAATTATTAGATACCTATAAAAATAAGCCATAGAAACAATTTAACAACTGCAGTGGCCCAAAACCAGATCCAAATGTTAAGAGGAGACCATAGTATATAAAACAGCAATATTTTAATCAAAAGAGCAGGATTAAAAACATGACTGAAGACTAAAATACTCTAAAAAATACATAAACCTGTAAAAATGACCAGAGTTGAGATTGAACAGTACTGCACACAAACATATTGGCCCGAATAAGCTTGGGTGAAATGCGTCGGGGGGATGGCTGCTCTCCTACTCACTATAAACTCTGGTCTATTTTTACATATGTATTTTTCCATATTGATCGTTAATTATTCTATAAATTATGTAAGTATATTTGGTGACGTGTTCATGTATGTAATTTAAAAGGATTTATTCACCTCCAGTCTCGGGTCCCTAGTACAAAAATATATACTCTGGTCCCTGTGCTGCGTTTCCCGTCTTCTGTTGACATTTCATCACTTCCGAACAGGGACGTAACCACTGCGGCCATGGCTTGGCTGCAGCGGTCACGTGCCTCTAAATTCCATCACTGTTTGGAAGTGAACAGCTCAGAGCAGTGATGTACAGCTGAAACCAAATGTTTACATAAACTATATAAAAAGACACATATGCATATTTTTCTCACTGACATGAAATCAGAATAAACCTTACCTGTTTTAGGTCAATTAGGAACCAAAATTATTTATATTTGCCAAATGCCAGAATAATGATAGATAATTTGAGACATTTTTATTACTTTCTGCAAGTCAAAAGTTTACATACACTAGGATTACTCTGCTTTAAACAATTTGGGACATCACATATGATAATGTCATGTCTTTCGAAGCTTCTGGTTTATTGGCAACATTTGAGTTAGAGATATACTTGTGGACGTATTTTTTAATACACACTAGAAATACTTCTGTGTGTAACATCATGGGAAAGTCTAAAGAAATCAACCAAGATATCAGGAAGAGAATTGTGGACTTGCACAAATCTGGATCATCCTTGGATGCAATTTCCAGATACCTGAACGTGCTTTGTTAATCTGTACAAACAAGTATACACAAGTACAAACAAAATGGGAATGTCCCGCCATCATACCACTCAGGAAGGAGATGGGTTCTGGGGCTCAAAGATGAACGTGCTTTGGTCCGAAATGAGCATATCAACCCAAGAACAAAAGCAAAAGACCTTGTGAAGATGCTGGTGGAAGCTGGTAAGATTGTGTCATTATCCACAGTGAAACGATTACTGCATCAACATGGACTGAAAGGCCACTCTGCCAGGAAGAAGCCATTACTCCAAAAGGAGCATATAAAAGCCAGATTTATGTTTTCAAATGCACACAGAAACAAAGACCTACATTTTTGGAGACCTGTCCTGTGATCTGACAAAACTAAAATTGAACTGCTTGGTCATAATGACCATTGTTACGTTTGGAGGAAAATGGGAGAAACTTGGAAGCCTAATAACACCATCCCAACTGTGAAATACGGGGTTGGCAGCATCATGTTGTGTAGTTGTATTGCTGCAGGAGGGACTGGTGCACTTCACAAAATAGATGGCATCATGAGGAAAGAGGATTATGTGGCAATACTGAAGCAACATCTCAAGACATCAGCCAGGAAGTTAAAGCTTGGGAGGAAATGGGTCTTCCAAATGGACAATGACACGAAGCTACTGCCAAACTGGTTACAAAGTGGCTTAAGGATAACCAAGTCAATGTTTTGGAGTGGCCATCACAAAGCCCTGATCTCAATCCTATTGAAAGTTCATTGCAGGTACGAGCAAGGAGACCTACAAACATGCCTAAGTTACACCACTTCTGACATTAGGAATTGGCAAAATTCCTATCAATTATTGTGAGGAGCTTGTGGAAGGATATCCAAAACATTTGATGCAAGTCGTACAATTTAAGGGCAATGCTACCAAATACTAATGAAATATATGTAAACTTTTGACTGTAGAAAGTAATAAAAATGCCTTAAAAAAATGATCTCCCCCTCATTATTCTAAAACAGTCATACATAGTGTATTTAAACTTTTGGTAAGTAGCAGCACTGAAAATGGAGGAAGGTGAGTTTACATTTTTTTTTTTTTCCGTTAACTGGGGCCCCAAGAGATGTTGCTATGATTGTTATAGGAGATGGACAACCCCTTTAATATTTCCTGAGGGAGATCCGCATTGTGATGAATTTATAATTAACTTTACATGATGGATTGCTGCATGTTTTAAATAAAAACTATTAAATGTTTATACACTGCGGTCAACTCATTTTAGGTATCTTCCTTTATTACCTGTAGGTATCAGAGCATCACGTTCAATGATTCTTGCCGATGCCAAGTCACTGATGATGTATTGCATACGCAGGTGCTTGAAAACTGGTACAAACTGGTAGCCCTGCTCAGTTTCTAGAAATGTGATGCCAGTATCCTCTAAATCTAAAGAAAATAGAAGACATAAGAATCTGCGGTAAACCTGGCAACGTTTTCTCAAGACAGTTGTACACAGTAGGCTCATAAGACGCCACGACATACAAGATATATAGCACCCTTGCCTGAGCATCCTTAAGCAGGTGTTTATGTTAATTTGCAAGTTATGTTGCAATGAGAACATTTACTACGACAACTGTGACAGAAATCTGATGCAATTTGCACCAAAACACTATTGTACATGCTTTTCAGAAAATTTTAAACCACTTCTACAATCTGACAAAAGCGCCACGGCTTCTCAGAAAAGGGTGTGGCCTAACAAGCACCACGGTGCGGCAAAACGTGGACCACAATTTTTATGCAATTATTGCTGGAATCTAAGCCAACTAATAAGTAGCATAAAGTTAAACTGCAGTGTCTAAACATGCCCCAGTTATATCATACAAGAGCCACTGTGATAAACCGGGCACATTTTTAGAATGTCAATGTTAGACAGCAATAGTAAACCTTTGACGCAGAATACGAGTTTGTTTTTTGTAGATGAGAGGTTTGTGAAATATGGAGACTGAGATCACGGTAATCTGCAATTTTACGCTGCTTTGTAAACTTTGTTGTGGATGACATTGTGGGAACTCGTCATTTACCAACCTTTCCTGCGTTTGGAGAACCAGGTATCTGCTTCAGTTAGGAGCTGTTTTAAGGACCCGTTCCAAGAAGGCACTAATTGCAGGAACATCCACTGTTGAAAAATTAGACAAATTAAACTGTTTTTCAGTAGGAATGAAAAATATAAAGGCTGCCCACTTTATGTTTTCATTTATTATGCATAATATAGGAAATCATAAATTTTTCTAACATAGATGCATTAAGGATTTTATACCAATGCAATGGGTGTCTACCTAGAAAAAAACAAAAAAAAAATGGTACAGCCTCTATTCCTGTCCATAGTATTTACTCCCACGGATTAACTGTATTAACAAGAGAGCCATGTGACCCCCAGTATCTAGATAACAGTAGATTATAGAGGAGCAGAACTTCTCCAGTACTGATGCCTCCGAAATGTCGAGTGTGACCACCACCACAGGTCATGTGACCCCAATATCCAGATAGTGTAAGGAGGAGCAGAACTTCTCCAGTATTACCACCTCCAGCAGCGTCTTATCATGTGACCATCACACAGGTCATGTGACTCTGGTATCCAGATAACAGTAGTGTATGGAGGAGCAGAACTTCTCCAGTATTACTACCTCCAGCAGTGTGTCAGTGTCTGTGGAGAAACCACAGCACATTCTTCTGTTTTTCTGCAGTAAATTTTATGAACAATATGACATCCCTCAGAGAGAAAGCAGTTCTAACAGTAATTAGTTGATGAAAAATACTATATTAATAAGAATGATTTAGTTAAGTTGCACTTCAAGTTATTTCCATTCAGTTGCCCCACAGAGGTCACGTATTACTTCTGCTAACTGAATGCCAGGTCATCACATAACTGATGCCATTACTATAGACAGAATTTTTTTTTTCTACTGCCATGGTATAACAGAGGTACAGGTGTAGAATTTTTAATACATGTATGTCAGAAAACTGAATGGATGATTTCCTATGATATACAGAATAAGAAAATAAAAAGTGAACAACCCCTTTAACACACGTGTCCTAGCTCACATCAATAGCATGGTATGGGTCAATACTGAATTGTGTGAGGGTAGATGAAATAAAACAATATCTGACAGAATGCCTACCCTGGCTTCCTCCTCATGATCTGTAATCAATTTTGACTATATTTAAGTACAGAAACATCCTAGGAACAAAATGCAAAAGTATGCCTCATATCCAATCATTAATCAGAATGGTTGTCAGAACAGAGACTTGGTCAATAATGACATCACTTTACAATGATCGGTTATTCGGTCTTCGATTATCTCCAGTCATCGCCCTTCACACAGAATGGAGCACAAATGAATAAAAAGTTGCCTTAATAGTCAAGTGATCAATACAGTGAAGTGCAGTACTAAATGTCCTATGCTGCTCTTACATGTATTAGTGAGGTGCATGCAGTGATTGGCAGTCTTTTAGCCCCTCTCTACAGTACAGTGCGGTACTATATGTCCTGTGCTGCTCTTGCATGTATTAGTGCAGTGCATGCAGTGATAAGCGGTCTAGTAGCGCCTCACTACAGTACAGTGTGGTACTACATCTCCTGTACTTCTCTTATATGTGCCAGAATGAGCAGTTCTTTTGGGCACCAGCTAATGGCCCCTTTTCTGTTTATCTGATACACTGTGTATAAAGTACATGACCCAAAGAATCTCCTATAAATAAAAAAGTGATTTCCAGCGTCCAGCAGCTCTTTCTGGTTCTATATGTAAGGACTTGCTTTATCTATATATTAGTTATCTGCTTCACTTTCTTTAATCTTTATTTTGAATTATGTTGAGCGACATTTTGAGGCTCTGAAACAAATAATCTTTTTTTCCATATAGAGTTATGGTTTCAAAGTACAATGGTCGTCCCGGAGCCAATTAATATTGTATGTTCAAGGATCACTGTAATGAAAGAACTTTCCCTTTTAGCCATCAAAGTATTTTCACCCACTTCTATGTTCAGAGCTTCACATAGTATAAAGATCTTGCTTTGTGATTATTTTTCTTTCATTTATGAACTTTACCTAAAAGTAGTTTACCTAAGACTGCATAGAAAGAACAGGAAACCAATGTGGAATTTATAATGCAGCGAAGAAAGAAAATCCACAAAACACAAACAACACCCCCTCAATATAATAACCCCTTAAAGATGTAGTCAGTTTTTGTTTAACTTAAGAGAAACGGCCATAGGGAAATCACTACGTAATTAATATGAAAAACTGAGTCCTTAAAACCTATAATAGAAAAAACAGAACAAAAACATAATATACAGTATATGTACATAACAAGTAAATGCAAAAGCATTTCACGGTAAATAAAGAAAATATCTATGACCTAACAACAGAGCGTCAGATCCAACTTTTATGTGGAACAGCTCCCACATAAAAAGGCATTTATTATTAGGGTATGTTCACACAGCGTTTTTTAGATGCTTGTTTGGATCCGTGTAATTTACATTGCTTTCAATGTAAACCATGCATCAGTGTTCACAGATGTCTGATCACCAATGCATGTTTTACATGCATCTTTCTGATCCGTTCAAAGAATTGGCATGTCAATTCTTGATCCGTTTTATGCAGCAGACACCCTAAATAAAACTATAGGGTGCGTCTCTGCTGCACAGGAAACACATTCAAACACGCATCATACCTTGGGTACATCTCTGGATACGTTTTACGCAGCGCTTTTCAACCCGTTTTTTATATTGAAAAACACCGTGTGAACATACCCTTAGATACATTTTATTTTTTTGACAGCTAAAAACTTTTCATATAAAATACATACTAATACTCTCAACGTTACATCGTATTCAAAGGCGTTGTTTATCGGAGAAAAATTAATCTTTGATGGGGCACGGAGACAAAAAAAAGGAGAGAAAAAAAGAAAGTTAACATTAAAGATGGGCGGTAACCTAGATAAGCTAATGCTCCAGAACGGCCCAGGATCAACTCCCCTTCACTTCGGGTTCCAGGTTCTGACACAAAGTAGAGGCTCCTGCTCCACTGTGAGTGAATGGAGAATGAGCTTCTCCTGTGTGTCGGGACCAGAACCCAGAAGTAAAAAGCAGTGGGTCACAGGGAGCTCTGGAGCAGAAGAGGTGGGGACAGGTTGGCAAGTATACGTTTTTTGGCCCCATTTAAGATTCAATTTTTCTGGACAACTTGTTAGGGATGCTTTTCTCTTTTCTCCATCTCTGCATTTCACAAGCTAGAGCTTTTTCTATTGAGTTAGCAGAGCAATCCAGTGGATGGCCAAGTTAAGTGCTTCCTGTCGCAGCGATTTTTGTTTATATCACATAAAAGGAGTACTAAGATGACAGAATTAAAGGTCTTTATTAGGTCCCTGGCAGCCATAACAATCGGTCTACTTCGACTGTCATGGGGTACCTAATCTGGAATGATTTAACAGGCCAGAAGCTGGGTTATTTCCAATCTGAAGACCCTATTTGTAATGTACAGCTGTTACCCACTGTGTATTGAGTGCGCTCAGTCCTAGAGACAGCTGCATATTCCTGTATCCAATGTTGACGTAAATAAATGGCAAAAGGATGGTAAGGGTTTAAAGGGGTTTTCTCAGTACAGGCTTTCGCAGGCATCTGATCGGTTTCTCTGTCTTAAGAGTTTCAAATCCAGGGGCGGGTCTCTCCTCCCAGTAGGTGTGTCTTCCCTCACTGATGAGTGGTAACCTCATCACACCCCTCCCTGTTCCTGCTCCTTCCCAAGTCCTCTTCATCTGTGTGAGCAGTGGAAGGGAGTGGATGTCATAGCTCTGCAGACCTCCTGCAATGGTCAGTTCTCATGCCTGGAGAGCTGTCACCTCCTTCCCAGGCTCCAAAAGCAATCCTGCTCCCCCTTCTTTTATCAGGCAGAAGGTAGAGGGGGAGCAGAGTGTATAAGGGAGTGTTGTATGGGCAAGGAGAGCGAGTCTAGCAACTAAAGAAACTGAGTAATTGCCCAGAACCTTCACATAGAGTGATCACTGGTAGAGGAGCAGAGACTAGCACTTGTAGCCTCACACAGCTCGGGGAGGGGCGGAGGTGTTGTAAGAGGAAGAAAATGAGCAACAGACAGCCCGCACAGAAAGTTCAGACAGCTAATTTCACACAGCTCAGAGGGGAGTGAGCACAGAGAGCACAGGCAGCCTCACACAGCTCAGACGAGGGTGAAAGGAAGACAATGAGAGCACAGACACAGATGGCCAGCAACCTTCACAGAGAGCTCAGGCACCCAATTTCTCACAGCTAAGAGGGGCGTGCGCACAGAGAGTGCAGGACAGCCAATCACAGCACAGGAGGAGTGTCCCAACCAGAGGTTGAACTAAATATCAGGCAGCCAATCACAGAAAAGGGTGCATGGCCCGACCTCCAGGCTGCTGAAAAGCTCTAGACACACACAGATTAGCTAATAGCCGTTATACTAAATGATTTAAGTAATACAAACCAATTGCAAAAGTGCTTATTTTTAATATCCCCATCATTACAGATATGATGTTTTTAGAGAGAAAACCCCTTTAATAACTTCCGTAGTATTGATCTGCATGAACTTTTATACCCTCGAGAGCTTCATAAGGCTTTAAGGGACTATATGCCATTTAGACCAGAGGTTCCCAAACGCCAGTCCTCACGCCCCACCAACAGGTCATGTATTCTGGCTTTCCTTAGCAGTGCACAAGTGATTTAAATATGCAGCACAGGTGACTTAATTATGGCCAGTGCATTCTGTGGGAGATCCTGAAAACATGACCTGTTGGTGGGGCGTGAGGACTGGAGTTTGGGAACCCTTGATTTAGACACTGTGGTCAGTGTTGACCGTGGTATCCAAGAGATTGAATGACAATGGCAGTTTACTATGACCCTGAACATTCAAACATGGCGTCAGCCGTATGATAAAGCTTGCAAACCACCATCACCACCATCTGCTAAATGTATGGTTCTGTGCAGGAAAGGGTGAGTGAATACTTCAACAACACAATGCTTAATTTCTGTAAGATTTCAGTAATTTTTTTTCTATTTATTGGAAAGAATGATAGAATGCGGCAGTAGTTTGGCAAAAAAATACTCTAACCTGATAGGAAAGGCACAACACAAAATGTTACTAAAAACTAGTATGATGCCCTTGTGCGAAAATTTGTTCAAATTTTTGGAAATCATTAATATAAAAACTATACAAATAAAATAAGACAAAATCACACACACAAACAGCGAGCTACAAAAGTTTAAGATGTGAATTTCCTTACTTTTTTTAAAGCGGTGTACACATCCATCTCTACCTGCATTACAAGTAGATCCGGGGAACAGATGAGCTGTTTCATCATATTGATTCTGCAAACACACAAGTTCACATAAATAAAGAATTAGATGTAAAAGTCTAAAATTCATATTCGTACTTTAGGTAAAAAAAGTTAAATCAGGTCATCATGAGTTACCGCATACTTTGCAGTGCAGTATTTACAAATCTGCAGTCTATAGCCACAATTTTCCAATGGTCCCTAGTTAGCTTAATGTTTGCGGTCGGTTTTAGGAAGATCCAACAGGTTTGAAAATCCACCGGAATCCGGCGGATTTAAAAACCGACGTGTGGAGACTGCAGCACGGATTTTTCATTGCGGTCTACACAGCACTTGGTACAGTCTGATTTTCGGCAGATTCTAAATTTTGAATCCACTGAAAATCTGACTTGAATCCAGTGCTGTGTAGGCATAGCCTTAGGAGACAGTGGAAATGCTTCTTAGGCCCGGTTCACACGGCTTATTCAAGCCGTAATTACGGGGCGGATTTCGCCCGCAATTACGGCTTGAGTAAAGGGCGGAGCGGGGGGCGCTGCCCGCCGGCCCCATAGACTTTCATTATTCACGGCGCGTATCCCACCGGGATAATGAACATGTCACTTTCTCCCTGCTCGCTGTATTCACTGAGCGGGGAGGAGAGATGGAATCCATAGTTCTCTATGAGAACTGTGGATTACCATAATGGCCGAGACGGATTCCAGCCGTACTGCAGCGCAAATACGGCACGCAAGACAGCTGAAATCCATCCCAGAATAAGCCGTGTGAACGGCCCCTTACTGTTACTGCCCACCCATAAGTGATTGACAGCTTTCCTTGTATCTGTCTGTGCACATCGCAAACTGTGAAACTAAGTGGGAGGGGTCGGTAGTACTGTCCGTTTCACTTTGTAATTTTCTCTGCTTCAAACTACAGTACAAACCAAAAGTTTGGACACCTTCTCATTTTAAGAGTTTTCTGCATTTTCATGACTATAAAAATTGTAGCTTCACACTGAAGGCATCAAAACTATGAATTAACACATGTGGAATTATATACGTAACAAAAAAGTGTGAAACGACTGAAAATATGTCTTATATTCTAGGTTCTTCAAAGTAGCCAGCTTTTGCTTTGATTCCTGCTTTGCACACTGTTGGCATTCTCTTGATGAGCTTCAAGAGGTAGTCACCTGAAATGGTCTTCACTTCACAGGTGTGCCCTGTCAGGTTTAATAAGTGGGATTTCTTGCCTTATAAATGGGGTTGGGACCATCAGTTGTGTTGTTCAGAAGTCAGGTGGATGCACAGCTGATAGTCCTACTTAATGGACTGTTCGAATTTCTATTATGGCAAGAAAAAAGCAGCTAAGTAAAGAAAAACGAGTGACCATCATTACTTTAAGAAATGAAGGTCAGTCAGTCCGAAAAATTGGGAAAACTTTGAAAGTGTCCCCAAGTGCAGTGGGAAAAACCATCAAGCGCTCCAAAGAAACTGGCTCCCATGAGGACCGTCCCAGGAAAGGAAGACCAAGAGTCACCTCTGCTGCGGAGGATAAGTTCATCCGAGTCACCAGCCTCAGAAATCACAGGTTAACAGCAGCTCAGATTAGAGACCAGGTCAATGCCACACAGAGATCTAGCAGCAGACACATCTCTACAACAACTGTTAAGAGGAGACTGTGTGCAGCAGGCCTTCATGGTACAATAGCTGCTAGGAAACCACTGCTAAGGACAGGCAACAAGCAGAAGAGACTTGTTTGGGCTAAAGAACACAAGGAATGGACATTAGACCTGTGGAAATCTGTGCTTTGGTCTGAAGAGTCCAAATTTGAGATCTTTGGTTCCAACCACCGTGACTTTGTGCAACGCAGAAAAGGTGAATGAATGGACTCTACATGCCTGGTTCCCACCGTGAAGCATGGAGGAGGTGGTGGTGATGGTCTGGGGGTGCTTTGCGGGTGACACTGTTGGGGTTTTTAAATTCAAAATTGAAGGAATACTGAACCACATGGTTCCCACAGCATTTTGGCAGGGGCATGCTATTCCCCATCCGGTTTGCGTTTAGTTGGCCCATCATTTATTTTTCATAGGCCCACTGCCCCCAAACACTCCTCCAGACTGTGTGAGGGCTATTTGACCAAATGGAGAAGTGATGGGGTTGCTACGCCAATACCTGGCCCTTTCCACAGTCACCAGACCTGAACCCAATCGAGATGGTTTGGGGTGAGCTGGACCACACAGTGGGCCAACAAGTGCTAAGCATCTCTGGGAACTCCTTCAAGACTGTTGGAAGACCATTTCAGGTGACTACCTCTTGAAGCTTATCAAGAGAATGCCAAGAGTGTGAAAAATCAGTAATCAAAGCAAAAGGTGGCTACTTTGAAGAACCTAGAATATAAGAAAATATTTTCAGTTGTTTCACACTTTTTTGTTAAGTATAAAATTTCCCACGTGTTAATTCATAGTTTTGATGCCTTCAGTGTGAATCTACAATTTTTATAGTCATGAAAGTACAGAAAACTCTTGAAATGAGAAGGTGTGTCCAAACTTTTGGTCTGTACTGTATATAAACCTTTATATCACAGATTATCTGCATTGATTCCACCCAGCTCTTAGATAGGGCAACTTAAAGGTGTTTTGCCACCAAGTAAAATTGACGTGGGAAGCTTGAAAATTAAATAACATTTTCATCAATCATTATTATTAAAAATTCTGCACCGTTTTTTGTTGTAGCTGCTCCTTTAGTGATCCATTATTTACAGCTCGTCTCCAGGGGATACAACCAGGGCTGAGAGCTCCTCAGTCCTGGTCAGACATCACCTCTCCTCTCAGGCAGCTACTGAGTGTTCAAGGAAATAAAAATAATCCACAGGTTTGGTTCCTGCAGGGATTTGAACCTAGGACCCTTGTGCTGTAAGGTAAAAAATTTACCTCAGCTACTCACAATGCTTTACATAAACAGACCTTTCTTTGACTATAGAGAGGAAAGGCCTGAGGAGGTCATCCTGCTGGGTCACATGATCTGCAATTCAAAAATCACACACGCCTCCTTCTGAGCACACAGCTCTGAAGAGCTGGATACAGGAGGTATGAAATGAGATCATGGCAAAACCCCTTTAAAGGGGTTGTCTCACACAACAAGGATTGTTTTTTTATGTTAAAGATCTTTGCAAAAACAAGTCACTTTGCAATATGTGTCCATTAACAGTATCCTACCGATTCCTAGATACCCCCTCTTTTATGGGCTGCATCAGCTCCTCAGGTCGTTATAGCTACAGACCTGTTCAATCTCTCCTGATAGGCTGCCATCACTGGTTGCTAAAAGCTACAAAGACCTGGCTTCTTCTGCACCTAGTAGAAGCCAGTAAACTTGACCTTGAATTCAAAATGAAACCAAGAAAACAGGACTGAGGTGAGATGAATCAATGTAGTGAGACAACCCCTTTAAACCTAACAGGTTTCTTTTAGGTGGTGGGCAAAATATGCACTACACGTACTGAGCACTGGAAATTCAAGAGTAGAAAGACACAGGCCTCCAAGACATTGTTAAAGTAGTTGTCCATTTATATTTAGTGTAATAAATGTAACCCCTTTTGGACGCACTTATTTTCAGATTTTTAAATAGTGTTTTTTTTGTTTTTGTTTTATTTTAATTGGCACCATTGACCGGACAATTTAATATACTGGGAAACCCCAAATGGTTTGTGGGGAAGAGCATGAAAAACAATTGCGCCATTTCTGTGGGGACTTTGTTTTAATGGAGTTCTCTGTTCAGTATAATTGCCATGTTATCTGTTCTGCAGGTCAGTACCATTCCATTGCCATTTTCTGGAGATCAATATTTTTGGTTCTGCGAGACCAGACCAGATTTTTAGTGACACTGCGATACCATTTTTT
Organism: Phyllomedusa bahiana; assembly: GCA_025379985.1. Lineage (NCBI taxonomy): Eukaryota > Metazoa > Chordata > Amphibia > Anura > Hylidae > Phyllomedusa > Phyllomedusa bahiana. The sequence continues at coordinate 130,190 of JAODAL010003903.1, read as the reverse complement.
CCACTTTTTAAATCTTGGAAATGGGAAAAGATTTTAACTTTATTTTTACACTAACGTTTAGTCCATTGCACATGCAATACCTGGATCAGGTGTACTATATACTGCAAAAACACCAGTACTAACCTATATGGGCATTACATTTATCTCCTATTACTCCCTGCCTTTGGTACAAACATGGCCGCTACCACACCCCACTAATGTGTAAGGAAGGGTGAAGGGGTCCGCAACGGACTGAAAAACGCCTCATATGCAGCAGTTTTCAGACAAGGATTTGACAAGGTTTTTCACACATGGCTTTCAGCGCTGTTTTCATTTTGAAACACCCACACAAATTACTTGCCAGGGCAGTTAAGGACATCATCAAAATAGCATCAAAACACTTGTGAATGAGGTTTTAAAGCTCTCCATTGATTCCTATGGGCATTTTACTCATAGAAAATGCCTCAAGAATTTGCATATCACTTATTTTTTAGCCTCTAGAAACAGTAGCCGGTAAAATGCACATCACGTGCGAACTTCGACACAGTTTTGCATGGGAAGCGATGAAAATGAACTTGGAGAGTATTTGATGTTGATTTGCAGACGGAATCCACACCAAAACCTTGTCCACAAGTGTGTTGACTGCCATGGCAAGTAACTTATATGGGCGATTCAGATAGAAAACAGCGATGAATACCATGTGGGAAAAACTCATCAAATCCCAGTTTGAAAACTGCTGCATATGATGCGCCTTTCAGACGGGTATTTAAAGCAAATTTGGACATTGAAAAATCAGCATCTTAAAGAGGTTTTGCCACGATTTCATTTCATACCTCCTGTATCTAGATCTTCAGCTCTGTGTGCTCAGAAGGCGGCGTGTGTGATTTGTTTGAATTGCATTTCATGTGACCCAGCAGGATGACATCACCATGCCTTTTCTCTCTCTAATCAAAGAAAGGTCTGTTTATGTAGAAAATTTTAAGTAGCTACACTGTAGCTCAGAGGTAACATTTTTTCTTTACACCAGAAAGGTCCTTGGTTTAAATCCCTGCAGGAACTTAACCTGTGGACTTTTTTTTCTCTTTATCAATGCACGTAGCTCATTGAGGTTTCTTTTTTTATTTTTTTATTTATACGGTTTGACTTATTACTAACTAGTCCAAAGGACAGGAGTAGAATGACAGCACCTGGGGTTTGAACACTCAGTAGCTGCCCGAGAGGAGAGGTGATGTCCAAGCATGTGTGACCAGGCCTGAGGAGCTCTCCGCTCTAGTCGTATCCCCTGGAGACAAGCTGTAATGGATCACTAAAGGAGCAGCTAAGACAAATACATTGCAGAATTTTTAATAATGATTTATGGTGAAAATGTTTATTTCATTTTCAAACTTCCCACGTCAATTTTAGTTCGTGGCAAAACCCCTTTAATCAGTCATGTGAACATACTGCGGCGGGGGGGAGAGGGGTGGTCAGCGCCGTCACAGGGATCACAGACACAGCAAAGTTCAAACTAAACAGGTTTTTATTAAACAAGTCCACAGATGACCCAAATGGCTTTTCTTCAGCAGGGTGCAAGCAAACAGAAAGATAACCTTGTGTAAGGTTCCAAAAGGGGTTAACATAAACTTGTTAGGCCATGTTCACACAGCTTAAAATGGGCCGTATTTCCGTCCGTAATTACGCGCTGAAGTGCACAAATTACGGGCTGAAAACGGCCCTTTCATTACGGTAATCCACAGTTCTCATAGAGAACTATGGATTACGTCTCCTCTCCCTGCTCGGCGAATCCGCCGGACGGGGAGATAAGTGACATGTGAATTACGCGCCGCTGGTAATGCAAGTCTATGGGCCGGCGAGGTGCCGGCAACCCCACTCACTCCCCCGCTCCCGCCCCACCCCCGTCCACACGGCGTAATTGCGGGGCGTAATTAGGTCCCGCAGTTAAGCAGTGTGAACATAGCCTTAGGCTCACCACATCAGTCTCTCCCAATGCATAGGTTGGTTTTTTCCAGCTTCTCAGGGCAGATCAATACAGCAGACCTTCCCTTTACAACTGCAGGCACACACCACACCCAACACACCTGACTTCCTTGCTTTACAGGCCAGGGAAAACCTGGGATGGATATGTGGGAGCTGTCATTCCTTTCCAACTCCAAGACTGCTCCAGTAAAAAGCCGGCCCGGAATACCACTAAGCAGTGATGCTCAAATAAAAAAAACATGTCTGCAACCTAAGGTTACAGACCTATATTACCTGTCTTACTTCACCACAGTGACACATATCGGCCCTCGATCACCAGGCCTTGTCACAATACCCTAAGGCCATGTTCACACGGCTTAAAATGGGCCGTATTTCGGTCCGTAATTACGCGCCGAAGTGCGCCAATTACGGGCCGAAAACGGCCCATTCATTACGGTAATTCACAGTTCTCATAGAGAACTATGGATTACGTCTCATCTCCCCGCCCGGCGGATTCGCCGGGCAGGGAGATAATTGACATGTCACTTTCTAGCGGCGTATACGCGCCGCTAGCAGTGATAGTCTATGGGCCGGCGAAGTGCCGGCCCCCAGCATACTCCCCCCCTACCCCCACCCCCCCGTCCACACGGCGAAATTGCCGGGCGTGATTAAGTCCCGCAATTAAGCCGTGTGAACATAGCCTAAGAGTTTGGGAGCTTTACATAATGTTGCAGGTCATCATTCTAGAATAGCGAGCCCCCAGCTCATAAACACCTTTAATTCTAATATATACAATGTCAGAAAAAGAAGTGTTACTGACAAAAAGTTCACAGCTAATACAAGTTATGAGCCAATGACCTCAGTGAGCAAAACATGGTCAGGGGAGGTTTTCAGCTTCTGCACTGTACAGAAAGGAGTGCTCCTCCAAAAAGATGAAAGCTGGTGCTCCAGTGCCACCTACTGGGGGTAGCTTCCCTTTTAATCAAAATCCAAAGAGCATTGAAACATGACTAGGAATTTAAGCTAAATCAGAAACTACTCTAAAAAGAAAAGGCATCCATCTGTGGACAGCTATTTTATAGTCTGCTGGCTCCTTGTCAGTACAGGCTGAGAAAGAGATCTTTAATGCGTGTCTAGTGGATAAATATTTCTCCTTGTGAAGAGCAACCTAAAACATGTAAAGAGATGTACAGGCCATGCAATGCTGCCTGGGAAAATGGTATATGTAAATAAGAAGGCAGTCACTTTAGTATCACCTACCAGAGTTAACTCCCTGTTCCGTCAAATCCAATATATTAAAGAGCCTTAAAATTTTCCTCGTAATATAAAAGGGGTTTTGCCACGAAGTAAAATTGACGTGGGAATTTTGAAAATTAAATAATAAACATTTTCACCATTCATAATTATTACAAATTCTAGACTATTTTTGTTTTAGCTGCTCCTTTAGTGATCCATTGTTTACAAAATCTCCAGAGGATACGACCAGGGCTGTGAGCTCCTCAGTCCTGGTCGCACATGCTCAGATATCACCTCTCTTCTCAGGTAGCTACCGTGCTTCCCCAAACATAAGACACCCCCAAAAGTAAGACAGACCAGAGATTGTGTTGAAATACCTAATATAAGGCACCCACCGAAAATAAAACAAAGCGAAAATCATTGCTGCAGCTCCCCATACACAGGGCCGTCCCTAAGGGTTGGCAGAGAAAGGTGGGGGGAGGGAGGGCGGGTGTCCCCAAGCCCCCCTCACCCCAAGACACGGCCCTGGGAGATTTTGTTGTATCAGAGCGTTGAACGACCGGTGCAGGGAGGTCATGTGACTGATGTCACCACAGTTCCCAAACATCCCAATGACACTGACACACACATCTCACAGGATGGCTGATGGGGCATGCTGGAACTTCTAGTTCTAGAAGTCCCAGCATGTCACATTTGCCATCCTTTGAGATAAGTCACTGCAGCTGCCATAAAATGTCCTTTACATACATATATCGTATGGTTTGTGTTCAAACCCCGGGTGCTGTCATTCTACTAGTTCGTAAAAAGTCAAACAGTGTAAATAAAAAAAAGATAAAAACTCAATGAGGTCTGTGCATTGATAAAGAGGGCAAAAATTCCACATGTTCAGTTCCTGCAGGGATTTGAACCAAGGACCCTTGTGCTGTAAAGCAAAATGTTACCTCTGAGCTACATTGTAGCTACTTACAATTCTATACATAAACAGACCTTACTTTCACTAGAGAGAAAAGGCCAGGTGATGTCATCCTGCAGGGTCACACGATACGCAATGCAAACAAATCACACAGAGCTGAAGAGCTGGATACAGGAGGTATGAAATGAGATCGTGGCAAAACCCCTTTAAGCCAAGCCAGAAACTCCCCAAATAAGGAGGAGCTGTTCATCTGTAGACAGCTGTTTCTAGGCGGCACTAGACAGACACTCCCAGAGAGCGGCACATTTTCATTTTTTTTTTGTGTGTGAGCATTACACAGCCTTCCGATCTCCCTCGATAAAAGTTACTTCCCTTGAAGGTTTGTAGTGAGACAATGACTGGTTCAATATGAAACAAAGAATATTTAACATTTGCTTAACTTTATATTTAACATAACCCTTTGAAGAAATTAAGACTGTACAGTAACAAACTAGATTTTTTTTTTAAAGTGAATGTGTCATCAAAAAATGACTTATTAACTCACATTTTTATGTTAAACACATTTTTAGGAATTTTTGGTTATTTTTTTTTAATTTTCCAGATCACTTTCAATATTTTTTTTAATAATTCTTACGTCCTGTAGTTTTCACTTTGGCCACTAAGCCTAATAATCGTCTGACACTTCCTGTTCTGTTTAGAGAGCTTTTCAGCAGTGTGCTCATTATCAGTAACAGCAGGGTCACACTGAAAGGAGACACCATTGTGTACAGATAACACAGAATCCACCAGTCACAAGAGGAGACGTCACAGCTCCCCCTCTCCCCTCCCTGCACAGTGAAAACTCTCCTATACAAGTCTATGGGACAGAATCTGTCTTAAGAATCCTATGGCATGAAAGCTGCTGTAAACTATCTCTCTGACTGCTGTTAAAGCAGTGCAAGCAAGAATGTCTTCCCCACAATTATATATAGACGGCCGAATAGAGAAATCTACAATCAGGAAATAAAAACGGCTGAGAGGAAAAGCATATGGATCAGGGGCTTGATTTAATAATTAAAAAAAAATAAAAATTGGCTACATTCCATTTAAGGATTTTATGCGCCATTGTGGAGCAGATACTCCAGCAGTTTTTAAAATAAATGTAAAATTTTGTAGAAAACAGGCTGGCTTAGAAACTATGCATAAAAGATTTCAGGCCTATCTTCAGAACAGTACTTCTGGTCCCATAAGCCATATAAAAAAAAGAAAAATGTGTACAAGCACAATAAACGTAAATTTCTTCCTTCAGAGAAGAAAACATGGATGCATCAGTTTTCAGATGCAGCCAAGTTTCATAATTGCCTCTTCTTTACTAAATGTGCTGGTTGGGCAAAGGGTTGTGAACAAAAAGATTAACATGCTAAATTATGTGGAAAACACTGAACAAAACAGCCTGCTAATGAAGCGTGCCGGCCTCATGCTTGTATTCACACATATTGTTCCTACTGAGAGTAAACCACAGCTCTGGAGGCGTGACGTTGACTAGATGAACATATGCACAATGTGAACGGACAGCAATAGTGAAGGCAGTGCTAAAAGCTTCCAATGAGATCTCCTTCACATAAAACTTACAAATCAACACAATATTTCATCAGACCATTCACGGGATTCACTGCGTTTTGTTGTTAGAAGCTTCACAGTATTAAATTGCCCAAGCTAAAGTGCATTTCCCCCCCCAAAATGGATACATAGATGCCTATAAGTGGGTTTCTTACTTCAAGTCCTTTAAAGGGGTAGACCCGTTACGAGAAATTATTTTCGAGTGTGCACTCGAGTGTGGACTCCCGTAGAAGTGAATGAGGAGGACAGTGCTAGCGCCGCCCTCCTCATTCAAATGCAAGGCCGGATCTCACCTAGCAACGAGCAGCTGGCGAAGAGGATTTCCCGTGATGGAACTACCACTTTTAAAGATCCGCTTACATGGCATGCATTTCCAGTTGGTTTTAGACGCCGATTTGGATTTTCAAAACAGTCAAAAGACGACTGTAAAACCATTCCCCCATAGACCTGAAAAGAAATGCTCTAAAACTGCAGCAACTTACATAATAAGTGGACACAGCGCTGGGAACAGTAGGTCCGACACTAGCTTGTTCTGTCCTCAGCAAGGGGGGCATAACCTATGTGACAGGTTCTCTTTAAAGGGGTTTTCTTACCATGCAGAGTCACATGCAGCTTTACTCTCACTTGTAAGGCTGTAGGCGATTCTTTACAGTAATTAGTATATTTAGCTCCCGTATAACTAGTGGAGACATTACAAAGACATAAGTGCAGGAGTTTTTTTTGTTTTTTTTTTAGTAACCAAAGCTACAAGTGCTCGAAGGCTCAGTCCCCCCAGCAGTGGACAAATACCGGTCAGTTTATCCGGCCGGTATTTGTCCAGTTTCGAGGCCTCGGGGTGGGGGGGGGGGTAGTTGGTCGTTTCTCTTGATGAGCGGAGAACAGCCCTCCCCCCTCCCATTGAGGTGTTCATATTCCGGAAGAATGAACATGCTCAATGTTCTTTGAGCGGCCCGCAGGCGGAAAAACCACCGGGCGGAAAACCCGTGCACTAGGGACTGCTGCATGGGTTTTCCATAGAGCACAATTGTGCTGGTTTTCGGTCGGTTTTTCAGGCGGTCTGCAAAACCGCAAACCGGCAGAAAAAACGCCCAAAAACCCGTGCTGTGGGGACACGCCCTAAGGAGTGAAAAACATTGCTCATCTGTAAACAAAAGATAATCTGGTTATAGATAAGTCTTCTCAGGAAGCGAGATATGGCCATAACCAGAAAAAAACGAGATAAAATCGCTCATCTCATGACCAATGTATTCGGAAAATGTCTTCAATTACCTGATCTACATTTTGAAGGCTAATCTTTGTAGTGAGAAAAACCCATTTTAAGCTCTTCACACACTGAATGAAATATCTATCATCTCAGTATTGCCAAATTTCTATCCTCACCAATGCAACATGACTCAGTACAAGCAACAATTAGACGTCTCTAGATTGGTCCAACAAAAACTTCAGAACATAGCTTAGTAGAGTTCTGGTTGCCTCCCTAAATCAACAGTGAAGCCACCTAAAAAGCAGCACTGGAGCCAGCTTTCCTCTTTATGGAGGACAGCTATTTTGCATACCTCTTTCTACAAAGTATTACCCTACAGGCTCTCCACTGGCTGGATCTCCACCCGGAGCTGCCACAGGTCATTTAGGACTCTAATGCATACTAGATAGGAGCAACAACTCTTAAAGCGGACCGATGGCCATACCCAACATGTCTGGTTTTAGCACATTCTTGGGATCCCTGTGAACTAACCATTCTGGAGCATCTCTTTTATAACTCTGTGCTGCTACCATTTCAAAAGGTGTGTGCCCCTGCACAGTCTGACAGCACATTGGATTAGTGTAGAAGGACACACCCCTCTGACACCTGGAATGGTCACACCCACCTGACTGATTCAGTAGTACATTTCTAGAAGAAATAACAGAGAAACAGCACAACACGGAATTATAAGAGAAGATGCTCCAGGATTGCTATTTCTCAGGAAACACAAGGAATTTATACCACCGGTCCACTTTAATAAGTACCAGCTATAGATCAGAGTCTGTGTAACAAACCTGTAACTAGTTGACTTTAATTGAAGACATAATATTATTGCACACAATTTGCACTCAAATAATACTAGGTGGTAAATATAACACAAAATGGATATGTAGGCAATATGCAAATCACATTAAATTTAATTAGAAGACTACTCAATGAGAGTCAATGAACTGCGACTGAGCCGGACCACAATCCTCAGTTATATGATAATGCAGTTCTCAGGGCCAACACTAATGCACAAGATTGCACTGTAATCTATTTATCTAGTATGTTTTTGACTTACCCGAGCTCTTTGAACAGATCAACACTTTGATGGGTCATTAGGTTATTTAGAAGCCATTCAAGGCACCTGGAAGAAGAGACAAAGCATGTGAGCTAAGTGGTCATTAGTGTAAAAGGAACAGATTGTGAGCGGACTGAGGCGCATGGCTCACTGACACAAATCCCAGCCTTCCATGTGAGAAAAGCAAAAAGGACTCCGACATTGTGGGACAAATGGGTAGAAAACACTCAGGAGCAAGCAAAGTGACGTGGAACAGAAAGCAACGTAACATGGAGATTATCGCTCAGGCTCTCTAGCAGCTAATTAAGACCTGACATGTCAATCACGCCAGAGGTCAGGGAAGCAGAGAGGGAGTGCGCTCCTTGGTTCAAACATTGGAGTTTATCTGCAGATTATGAATTAAGTCCAGGGCTGTGGAGTCGGCAAGCCAAATCCTCGACTCCTCAATTTCCCAAACCTCCGACTCAGACTCCTGACTCCCTCATACACGGCGCATGTTTAAGTGAGAACCCAAAATGGTAACATAGGCTTTTTTTATCCCTTTTGATACAATAATAAAGCTTTTTGGGTAAAAACAGACATGACAAGCAAAGGGTTTAACAATTTTTGATTTTTGAATGTGTAGAAGGGGACCTGGGACAGATTTTGGTCAAGATATGATTAACTGATTCAAGGCCAGAAGGATTCGGGAGTAAGAAAACCAAAAAAGGTGGATTTCCCAAATACTAACAAATAAAAAAATTAACTTTTTGATTTTTGGGAAAGAAAAAACTAACAATGCAGTTACATGAAAGAATTGCAAACTAAGCAGATGCAAAATACTTGAAGTGACTTTTATGTATAAGAAGGGCAAGATGCGAAATTAAAATTGCTTTTGCACTGATCAAATAATGGACCAACTTTATTATAATTTTGGGATTCTGAGCGGTCCATTTTTTGACGACTCCGACCCTGCAAAATAGGCACCGACCAGAACCAAAAAATCTACTCCCACCCCTGATTAAGTCTAGGGCCCCCATTTACAACGAAACAGGACAAACAAAACCGGGGGTAGGCTTTTCTCTGCGATTAGCGGAAAAAAAGCCCCCCCCTTTCACATTCATTATTCTTTCTGTAAAAATCCGGACGGAAGAATTAACAAGTAAAAATTTTCTTCAGGCGGACGGGGGTTGGAAAACCGCCAGGGGGAAAAACCCGTGCATGGGGACGCTGCCCGAGTTTTCCCCATGGCCTCATGTAAAAGTTTGGGGCCGGTTTTTTCAGACGTTTCAAAACCGAAAACGGTCTAAAAAAAACACCCCCCAAACCGGTCCCGTGGGGAAAAGGGCCTTTGGTTCTTCAGATCACAAGGTTATATGGAGTATGAAAAGCCCCCCCGTCCCCTTTTTTTTTAACAGTTTAAAAAACACTGCAAACATCCACCTCCCCCTTTGCGGGAAAAACAAGAGACGATGCAGTAAGAGATATAAAAACAAACCCAAAACTATAAACCAGGCCTGGTTAACCACAGCCCCTGCAAAATGGCCAAAGCCATACTCAGCGAGTCAGAGGGGTTTCAGAGAACTCATAAAAAACCTTTTTGGCTAAAAGTACTTTAAAGGGGTTTTTCCGTCTTCCCCTGTTTAGGCCCCCCTTGGCTCCCACTCCTTTTGGGCTCTGTGTGGTTCTATGGTAAGGCTGACATCTCCGCTTGGTATTCCTAAATAGTCTGAAAAAAGGGAAATGGTGTGAAGGGATTTTAAACGGGATCAGGTTCTGAGTACTACAGCTTAAAATTGGTCAATTACAAAATTAAAAAGCCTGGCTGTTGAAGACACGCGGGGAATAACTTACCACCCCCAACCAAGGCTCTGAGCAGACAGTGGTTGGTGCATACAGAAACTTCTGTAAATGCCTGACTTTAAAATGAAGCAAAATCAGAACAGCAATGTATTTGGAAATAGTTTTTATTTATAATTGCCTCTGTCTAAAGCAAATTAAAAGGGGTGAAAACCCAAGTTTTAAATAAAAAAAAAACCCAGTATTTTCCCCTGTTTGTGCAGCTCGGTGTTCCCCACTGATCTCCCTAACATCATCATGATGCGACTATGACCCGATTTGGCCTCGCAGGTCCTGCCATGACGTGGCATGATGCCGAGGTCCACAACTGGCTCACAGGACCACAAACTATGAATGTTATGTCAAAGCAGGATGCAGTGGAGCTACAGCAGCACTGGTGGCAGCAGAGAAGAGAACTATTTTAAAGGGGTTGTCTCGCTACAAGGATTTTTTATTTTAAAGACCTTGCAAAAACAAGTCACTTTGCAATATATGTGCTTTTAGCAATATCCAACCTTTTCCAAATACCCCTTTGTATGGGCTGATCACTCCTCAGGTCGCTAAAGGGTTTCCCGACCTGTTTTAAACTCTCATGATGGCTGCCCCTCACCCATTTTCAGCTCAGACCTGGGGTTCTACTCAGCCTAGTAAACAGTAAAACGCCCCCGAATCCAAAAAGAAACCAAAAGGGAAAAGGGTGAGGTAAGGTGAATCCGTGTAGTGAGACAACCCCTTTAACACAGGCTCAGAGGTATTCTGGTGAATAAAACCTGACTCCTATTAAAAGTTTGCGGCACAAAGTAAAAATCCTCAATATATGGTAATTTAATATTTTTAGTAGTTTTACACAAAATCACTCAGCAATTACTGACTCAAAATGTGTTTTTTATAGCTTGTTGCTGAGGGATACAACATGTAGTTCAGTTTGGGATTTGGCAGCATCTCATTTTTAGCATAGGGGAAAATGATGTGTGTTATGAAGCGCAGGAATTTTGGGGTTGTATCTGGGAACAAATGTAAAAGGCTCAGTAGTGAGGGAGCACAATATGAGATGCACAAGAGGGGGGGGGAGACTTCAAAAAAACCAATGAAATGCCTGGAAGAGGCCTGGATTAGATGTCAGTAGTGCATCATGGGAACTGTAGTCCGCTATCCCCAAAGATGCTGCGCCCAAAGGCCCCCCGGGGGGAGAATAATAAAACATGGGGGAAGTAATGGGATAAAAGGTAATTCTACATGTTCAGGACGTAGAATTAGTGTTCTACTTCGGTTCTGTGTGTAATAACCCTGCAGCCCATTTCAAATGCCAGAACACCCCTTTAACTTTAGCTTCAAGCAGTTTGCTTGTTACTACTTGCGTGTTTACCACGGTCGCCCGGTGCAAGGTCCACATGCAGCTATTCAGTTATTCATATTGCATATAGTGGAGAATTAGAGCTATATGGTATAGTAGGATGTACCTTGTACACTTCTATTTGGGATAAAACATGGCTTCCTGAATTGAACAAGTTAGAGGGATTTCAGAATTGGGCCAATTATGGTTTGCCCGGAATTTCTCAAATTATTACAGATGGGCAGTTCTAACACACTGAACAATTGCATTCCGAAATTAATATACTCTACATACCAATATATCTTCAATGACACCATGCATACAGTAAAGAGTCAGGAGATCAGATAATACTCTAAACGGTTTCCTATTGATATTCTAGCTACAAGAACTTTTTTCCAAAGGGTTCTAGTGAAGCGGGTGAACAAGCAGTCCCTTATATGGCCCAAATTTCCACTGGGTGTCAAATCGCACAAAAAGGGTGACATATGGAAGGAAAAATTTTGGGGATCGTCCATTGCTTTACTCTGGTCCCCTCTTTTTCAAACCCAGTAAAAAAGGCCCCTGATTTGTCAAATAGTCTCACCAAAATCTTTGACTAGGTCACAAAAAATGTGGACGTCGAACCCCGGTAACTCCCTTTTTAAATGACAGATGGTATCGGAAGGGGGAATGACAGGCACACTGGACAGCAAATTTTGGGCTCCGGGGGAACATAGGAATAGGCCAATTCATGACAGACCGACCTACTGACCGATTAACTGTATCCTTCGGGATAAGACTAAGTCTTTGGCGGGAAAAATTGTTTCTGTTTCCCTTTTGTTTAAAAATTTTTGATCATTTATTTGATTTCGTTTTTTTTTTTTTTTGGTTATTGCCCTTTCTGAGACCGAGGGGCATTTCACGTAGCTCCCAAACCCGGGGGGATACCAATTATGTTTGCACCTAATCTTCTTATCATGCTAAAATTGTTCAAAACCCTTTGGGGCTCAATTCTAATGTTCCAGATGGTGGAGGCCCAAAGGGGGGGGAAGCGGGCCAATGGGAGGGCCCGGGGAGGGGGGGGGCGGGCCAATGGGGGGGCCCAGGGGGGGGGGAGCGGGCCAAGGTGGGGGCCCAGGGAGGGGGGGGGGCGGGCCAATGGTGGAGGCCCGGGGAGGGGGGAGGCAGGCCAGTTTGGGGGGGCCCCGGGAGGGGGGGGCAGGCCAAGGGTGGGGGCCCAGGAGGGGGGGGGCAGCCAAGGGGGAGGCCCGGGGAGGGGGGGGGGAGCCCAAGGGTACCCGGGGAGGGGGGCGGGCCAAGGTGGGGCCCGGGGGGGGGAGGCGGGCCGATGGAAGACCGGGGGTTGGGGGGTTAAAGGGGGATAGTGGAAAGGGGCCCCATATGAACCCTTTACCAGCCTCATGAATGGTCCTCCGCAGACGGGTATCTTCCACCAACAGAACTCCTTGCCACGTCCTCCACCTTCGGGGGGGGCCCAAGCACTGACAGGGGGGAGCCAGGCAGTTTTTTCTCTTTATTGCAGGGAGCTCCCGCCCCGCCCCCTGACGCACTGACTGGGGCCCCCTGCCCTCCCTGCTCCGCTCACTGATGGCTGCCCTTCTGCCTCTCCGTCTCACTGACTGTGTCCCTCTGCCTGTCCTTCTCACTGAGCTGTGCTGCCCTGCGCCTTTTTCCTGTTCACTGACTTGCGCCCTGCTGCCTGCTCCTTCTCACTGACGGTTTTTCCCTGCTCCCTGCTTTTCCCACGGGCTGTGCGCCGTGCTGCCTGCCCTTCTCACTGACTTGCTCCCCTTGCCTCTCCGTCTCACTGACTGTGGCCCCCTGCCGCTCCTGTCTCCTGAGCTGTCGCCCTCTGCCTCTCCTGTCTCACGAGCTGTGCTGCCCTCCGCCCTCCTGTCTCACTATTGCTCCCCCCTCCCCTGCTCCTTCCCCGGGGTTTGGGCCCCCCTGCCCCTCTCCTTCTCAAGCTTGCTGCCCCGCCCCCTTTCTGCTCATGGGTTGCGCCCTGCCTGCTCCTGTTCACTAGCCTTGCTGCCCTCCTTTCCTTCTCCACTGACTTGCTGCCCGTGCTCCCCCGTCCATGACTTGCTGCCCTGCCTGCTCCTGTCTCCTGACTGTGTGCCCGTGCCTCTCCTGTCTCACTGAGCTGTGCTGCCGTGCCTGCCCTTCTCACTGAGCTTCCCCGTGCCTGCTCCTTTTCACAAAACGTGCTCCCCGTCGCCTGTCCTTCTCACGACTTCTCCCCGTCCCGCCCCTTTTCCACTGACGGCTGCCCGTCCCTCTCCTTCTCACTGATTTGGGGCCCGGCCGCCCTTTCACTGAGCTTGTCCCGTGCCCTCCTGTCCCGACTTCTCCCGTCCCTGCTCCTTTTCCACTGAGCTGTCTCCCCGCCTCTCCTGCTCACTGGCTGTCTGCCCCTGCCTGCTCCTGTCTCACGGGCTGTGCCCCCCCCCCTCTTTTCTCACTAGCTGTGCTGCCCCTCCTGCCCTGTCTCACTGATTCCCCTGCCCCTCCTGCTCCTTTCTCACGACTGTGCTCCCCTGCCTCTCCTGTTTTTCACTACTTGCTTGCCCCTCCCGCTCCTGTCTCCAGCGTGCTCCCCTGCCTGCTCCTGTCTCCTGACGTCTGCCCCTCCGCCCTGCCACTGACTGTGCTCCCTGCCTGCTCCTTTCACTGAGCTTCTCCCCTCCCTCTCCTGTTCACTGACGTGCGCCCTGCCCTCCTGCTCACGACTGTGGGGCCCTCCTGCTCCTGTCTCCACTTTTGCTCCCCCTGCCCCCTTCTCATACTTGCCCCCCTTTCCTGTCCTTCTCCGACTGTCCCCCCCTGCCGCTCCTGTCTCAGAGCTTGCCCCCTCCTGCCCGTCTCCCCTACTTGCTCCCGCCTCTCCTGCCCCCTAGTTTGTGCTGCCCCCTGCTCCTTCTCCCTGACGGTCCCGGCCTGCCCTGCTCCCGACTGTCGCCCGTCCCTGCCCCCTGTCTCCCTGAGCTTTCCCTCCTGCTCCTTCCACTGACTTGCTGCCCGTCCCTGTCCTTCTCCCCGAGCTTCTCCCGTCCTTCCCTTTCACTGGCTTTCCCGTGCCTGCTCCTTCCACTGAGTTTGGGCTGCCCGTCCCTCTCCTTCCCCGGGGCTTGCTCCCTGCCTGCTCCTGTCTCCTGAGCTTGCGGGCCCCTGGCCCTGCTCCTGCCCACTGGCTTTGCCCCTGCGCTCCTGCTCACTAAAAGAGCCGCTGCGGACACCTCCAACAATCCCCCCGGATAACACAGGGCAAGGGGAGGGATTCGGCCCGACCTTTTTTAAAACCCTGGGACTTGGGCAATGTTTACACATTTATTCGGCGCTACATTACTCATTCTTGCAGCACGCTAACCCATATTTTTGGGGCCTCGGCCCCAAGACATCATTACTCGCTGAAAAAAAAACTTCAGTTTCTAGTTCACATTTTTTTTGATCAAAAAAATCTTTCCACCCCCCCGGTTACAAGGGATCTCAAGGGGGTGATCCTATCTATCTTTCCCTCCACTACAGCAATTCAGATCTCTTTGGGGTCAACAGACCTATGGGGGTAAAAATAAGTAATCCCCCTCTTGAGACCCTTTGTAACCGGGGGGTTGGCATAACATTTTTCGACAAAACTTAACTAAAATCTCGAATTTTTTCATTTTTATAGATACAAAAATGTTTCTTTAGAGGTTTCCAGATTTAATGATTACCCCCAAAAGTAATACAGTCCTTAAAACCCCCCCCAACCCCATAAAATATGACGTTTGTACGACGGGGGAAAGGTAATCCATGGGGGAGAGAAAAAATAAGAGAGAGAGATGGAGAAAATTTTACATACACACATAAAACCATAAAAAAGGGTTAAGTGTAAACAACCACTTTTTTCTTCACAATTTTAAACCCTAACACCACGCCTTAATAAGCTCCCCCTTTCTACGCTGGGTCTCTTTCATGGTCTCTCCGCACTGCTGAATTAACCCATCCTTTACAACAACAAAAAGTAGAGAGAAGTTAATACATATATAAGATCAGAGGTCCCCAAGTTGTTGCACTTTGTTAGGAGTCATGGGATGCACATCCAGCACATAAACAAAAGACATTTTAAATGTGTAGAAACAAGTCGTCCTGAACTAGCAAACTTTTACTTCTACATACATCAGTGTGATTTCTGACACTAGTATTATACCATCCAAATTGGAATGGTTTAGTGAGGATATGGTAATGGCTCAGGCTGATGACTAGCCACATAGCAGGGGGTCATGGTGGGGAACAGTGCTTTAGAGATGCCAATGGCCAGTCCACATGACATCCCCACATAGATGCATGCTATGAGCACTGAGGTTCCTCTCCTATGAGAGCATAGCATGAGGCATCATAATGTCCAATATGCCAGAGAAGAGAGATGGGACACAGCCACACATATTAGAAAGTCGGAAGGTTCAGAAATAGACGTGTTTAGCCAACTTACATCTAAGGCTATGTTCACACGGCTTATTTTGGAACGTATCTCGCCCCATATTTTGCGCCGTACTGCATGAATTACGGGCTGAAATGCGCCCCAGTAATTACGGTAATCCACAGTTCTCATAGAGAACTATGGATTCTGTCTCCTCTCCCTGTTCGTACAATACGGCGAGCAGGGAGAGAAGTGACATGTCATTTATTCACGGCGTATACACGCCGAAAATAATGCATTTCTATTGGGCCGGAGGGTTGCCGGCCCCCCGACCCGCCCCACTCCCGTACACACGCCGTAATTGCGGGTCGAAATACGTCCCGCAATTAAGCCGTGTGAATTCATAGCCTTATGTATATTGCCACAATAAAAAAAAGTTACCCATATACTTAAAGGAGTATTCTCACCATACTATTTTACAGAGCCACAGATCGCTTCAGACTTCCTGGTCAGGCTGTGGGTGGTTCTATAGCAGTGATTGGCATATCGGCTCTGCTATTCCTAATTGAGCCTGATAAGGTGACATGAGCGCTGAAAGTTTGTCAACTGCAGTGCACATGGCTACTGAGCTCTAAAGAGTTAAAGCTTGTCAGTAAGTAATGTAAATAAGTTCTGGTCTTAGAGATAAGGAACAGAGCAGGTAGTGGAGTCACAACCCTGCTAAGTCCCATAAGTGCAGAGAGTTGGCCAGGAAGGAGTTTTTTCTAGTCATGCTCTGTGACCTGGGAAGAAGTCACTGTGCAGGGAGGTGAAAGGGTGAACTGTGACATCTCCTCTTGTGACTGGAGGATCCTATGTTATCTATTCACACTGGTATCTCCTTTCAGTTTGACCCTGATCATGAGCAGACAACTGAGAATCTTTCTGTATCGAACAGGACATGTCAGACTATTAGGCTTAGTGGTAAAAGTGAAAACTGCAGGGCTTAAGAACTATTAAAAAATATTGAAAATGATATGGAAAATTTAAAAAAATATATAACCAAAAATTCTTAAACAAATGTGTTGAACATAAAAATGTGAGTTAAACAATAAGTCATTTTTGATGACACATTCCCTTTAAGAAACAAAGTCAGACTATATTGAATAGCATTTGGCCCACATAGGGCAGTAACGGTGTATTAGTATACTTACCAGCTGAAGCATGCATGCAGCTGCTAAAATAGCTATGACACGGCTGGGTTTTAGCAAGACGTCGTCCCTGTACAGCGAGCCAAACGCCACCTGCAGAGCTTAGAGAATAAAGTGCGTCAGGCAGATTTAATGGCCGATATTGACAGAACAGACCTCAGACAGAGTGATTGCCCTCTACCGCCAATATTTTAAATGCTGATGAAGTCAATACTAAAGAAAAAAATGCAAAGCAGCAAGTCACTATAAATGTCATCCTCCCGTAATCCAATATGTAATAACATGCGTGCTCGGTTTGACAATTCTGGTTAAGTGTAAAACTTCTTACATAAATCCAGCAAAACCCTTTTTCCAAAGACCGTTACCTCTTCACAGCAAATATTTCCTGGGGTGGAAAAGCACAGGGTTGTTTATGCCTAAACATTATTCACACTCCAAGCAATGGTTTCTGCATCTGTAGTTATCAGAAGACCCTTGAGCACAGCACTACTGCCATCTACTGCTCCCTGCTAAATCACACACCTTGGGGCTTGTGCATCAATATCGTGACTATTATTCCATGTTCGACCAGCGCAGCAACATTACCCCTCTGAAGGAACAGTTCTAGTATGACCAAAAGACACAGGTGTGGTCTGCCATCTGCATTAGTGACATTATGCCAACTTGCATCAAACTTCGAGATCACTCAGAGTAACTGACCCAGAATAGCAACATCCAACAAAGACCCGCTTTGCAATATGATAAATGATAAAACAACAATTACTCGCCCAATTTATCACTCGTCTGAATGCAGATGCATGTTTACATTAAAAGCAATGTAAATCACACTGCATATTGTTAGAGTCCAAAACACGGATCCAAACACACATCTAAAAACGGATTTAAAAAAATGATCCAACACGCAATGTGAACATACCCCAAAAAATAAATACTCTTTCAGCTCCGTTTCAGCAGTGCCCCCATCCAAAAAAACCTTCTCCTGCTGTTTTTATTCTGACATTCAAGTTTTGTGCTTTGGCAGTTTTTGGGTGCGGATCCACGTCCAAAACCAGGCCACACTTTGTGTGAGGCGTTTTAGTCGCAGTTTTGAACCTCTCCATGGTTTCCGATGGGTATTTGCGGGCACTGCAGGATTTTAAACCATTACGGTGTAATGTGTTACCAATGGAATTCTTGGTGACTGTGGTCCCAGCTGCCTTGATATTATTCACAAGTTCTCCCCATGTAGTTTTAGGCTGATCTCTCACCTTCCTCATGATCAAGGATCCCCCACGAGGTGAGATTTTGCACGGTGCCCCAGATCAATGTCGACTGAGTCATTTTGTATTTCTTCCATTTTCTTACTATTGCACCAACAGTTGTCTCCTCCTCACCCAGCGTCTTACTTATGGTTTTGCAGCCCATTCCAGCTTTGTGCAGGTCTACGATCTTGTCCCTGACATCATTAGAAAGCTCTTTGGTCTTGCCCATGTTGTAGAGCTTAGAGTCTGACTGAGTCTGTGGACAGGAGTCTTTTATAAAAGGTGACTATTTAAGACAACTGTCTTTAATGCAGGTAACGAGTTGATTTGGATCGTCTAAGGGCATGTTCACACAGCGTTTTTGGACGAGGTTTTCGGAGCGTTTCCTCGCCCAAAACACATCAAAACCTCACCTGAAACACGCTTCTTCAGACAAGGTTTTTGACGAGGGTTTGATCAGGTTTTCGGTGTTTTCACCCATACAAATCAATAGCCAGGACAAAAACCGCTCCGAAAACACGCCAAAACCACGCTAAAAACCGCACCGAAAACCGAGCCTACAACGCGCTTCAAGAATTGACATGACACTTTCATTGCTTCCAAAGAAGCATGTAAAAACCTTGTCATGTGTGAACTACACCGAGGTTTTATATAGGAATCAATTAAATGAACTGGGGGCGTTTTGGGCGAGGAAACCTCGTCCAAAAACGCCGTGTGAACCTGTCCTAACTGGTCTACAGGAACCGGAACTCTTAACGGTTGGTAGGGGATCAAATACTTATTTCTCTCAGCAAAATGTATATAAATTTATAAAATGTGATTTTCTGGATTTTAATTTTGGATATTCTCTCTCTCAATGTTAAAATTAACCTACCCTTAAAATTATAGACTGTTCATGTCTTTGTCAGTGGGCAAACTTACACAATCAGCAAGGGATCAAATACAGGCAGTCCTCGGGTTACAAACAGGATAGGGACTGTAGGTCTGTTCTTAAGTTGAAATTGTATGTAAGTCGGAACAGGTATATTTATTAAATGTAATTCCAGCAAAAAAAAAAAATTTTTTTAGTTTTGGATAGTGCAGGGAACAGTTTTTACATTTGTTTTGCTGTCTGTGCCCTTTTGTTAGAAGATTTCACCTAACTTTCTGTATCTCATGTGCAGCTGCGGCATGCTGGCACTTGGTTATCATGGTGCGTGACTCCGTGTTAAATGTCAGCCACGCACCATAAGTCTCCATTTGTAACTAGGGGGCGTATGGAAGTCGGAACGATGTAAGTCGGGGACTGCCTGTAATTACTTCCTTCACTGTAAATCAGAGGGATTGTCGAGTGTAAGGGCTTGTCCCCACGGCAGGGTTTTCAGTTTGCTTTACAGACTGGTTTCGAATTTGAAAACCGCCAGTAAAACCGACAGTCAATCTTTTACATTGATTTAAATATAAAATCTGTGCTGTGTGGACTGCTGCACGGATTTTCTGTCAGGTGGTTTTTGACACCGTCGGCTTTCCTAAAAGCTTAGAACATTTTCATCCTCTGCCTGGCTTTCAGGCAGAACATGAACATATGGGTGTGACGAGGGATGGCTTAAATCCGCACACTGCGAACAAAAGCCATCCCCCTATATGCCAAAAAAAAGACAAAATACCAGTCTGAACATCTAACAGGTATTTTGTCTTTTCTGTGTGAATGCGCCTTAAGAAGCAGATTTACTTTTCTACAACCATTACTGCAGCAACTCCTGTATGACTGCCAGTCCTTTCCTGGCATCAATATAATTCTCATTTAGGTAGATTTCAGCCATCTGTGGTTTTAAAGAGCTCTCTCAACATGTCAATTTATTCCCAGTATGTGCTACGTAATGGCCTGAAAAGTGTGTGTGTGGTTGGGAAATGGTCTTCAGAATAAGGGGACAGTGAACACAAGCAACTTTGCAATTGGATGTCATTGGCAAAGCTGCCTTGTTTTCACAGTCTGCCTTATCTTTGTTATCTGTAAACAAACTTCTCCAGTGCTGGTCCAATCCCACCTCCTTGCATTTCAATAGCTGAGGGCTCTAATAATTTACATTCTGTTCGGCCCCCTGATGGCCGTATTCATGGAGCTTGCATTCCTGCCTCACTCAGAATTAGGGGCCGACAACAATTTCACTCTATACAGCTAGCTGCCTCCTCTGACACTGGAGCGGTCTCTATAATCAGAAAACAATAGAATTGTGCCACGGTGCCTTAATGCTCCTGCGTGTAAGGGGCCGACAAAAATATCACTCTATACAGCTAACTGCTCCTCATTGACACTGCAGCTACCGCTACTATCAGAAAACAGCAGAATTGTGCGTCGGTGCCTTATGTAAACATGAAGGGAGACGGATCTGTGCTCTGGATGGATTCAACTGTAGCAAACCTCCAGCTGTTAAGAGATCAGTGCTGAGTTCATAGAAGACTGTTTAGACTGAATGCAGGCCTGTGGTATGTAAACAGCTCTTACAAAAAATGACAGCATAGGGAGAGGACAGTGATATGTGGAAGGGGAGGGTGGGGGGGGGGGGGACACTGACCCAGCATGAACAGTGAAGAGGGGATGATGTCATCCCCCTTCAGTGAAGAAACACCCAGCTGGGGGGGGAAGTAATGCCCCTGGGTTTCAGAAAGTGAGAGCTTCAAGAGAACAGCCCAACTGAAGAAGCGATACATCCCCTTTAAACCCATCAGCCTAAGGGCTTGTTCACACGGAGTTTACACTCCGTGTTACAAGCGCTTTTCGGATCTGTCTTGGGGTCCGCTCTGTCGGTCCCCAGACAGATCCGAACAATTAGCAGCGAGTTTATCACTGCTGTCTATGCCGAACATGGAGCGGCATTCACATGAGGGATCACCGCTGCGTACTTCAATAGCGCAGCTGCGCTCAGTCTTGAAAAGAATTGCATGTCCATTCTTTTAAAGATGGAGCGGACCTGCGCTATTAAAACACGCAGCAGCGATCTCTCATGTGAACGCCGCTCCGTGTTCAGCACAGCGAGCAGTGATAACCTCACTGCTACTTGTTTAGATCCTAAAAGTGATTGTAACACGGAGTGTAAACAAGCCCTAACAGTGTAGGTTCCCTTGTCCGTGCTGTCCAGCGCGTGCTTCTAAAGTGCGTTCACTTTCATTATCAGCAGCATGTAAGCGACATGTCACTTCTCTCTCCCGGCGCACAATGTCTATGAAAGCTATGAATTACCGTAATTGTGGGGCGCATTTTGGGCATATTGAAGTGCAAATACATGACAAAATGCACCCCGCAATTATGCCTTGTGAACATATCCTAAGTCTTGGGCGCGCACCACAAACACTGAGATTCCAAGAACAAACATGGGTGCAAACCATATGTAGGAGGGCAAGTACTATCAAACAGAAGAAAAGAAAACATGCCAAATGGCTGCACACATATACACTTTATTAGAAGGGACTACAAAAACCCAACAATTAAAAAACATTTAAAAACACACAGAGATGTCCTAACAGTTTCAAATCCTGTTGGGAAACAAATGAAGGTCTAATTTGATATTGTGCGTCATCATACCGAATACAATACATCACTCCAGCATAGGAGTGCTCCTACTATTTAATTTTTGGCCTAACATACGGCCTGTTTCTAGCGTTGAGCACTTGTCTTTGTTTGTAGACCTTGCGGCGCTGCTTATCTCTCTACGCTCTGTTCTTCGCCCATGTCTTGACATATGACATCTTGTTTGTATTTCCTGCTGTGTGTATATTCATGTCTGTGCAATGTGTCCCATATGTACCTCGGCGTTTGTTTTGCCATGCAGATCTCCTGGATCATATTTGCTACGGGACTGCCACACAGGGTGAGGTATTTTATTTGATCATTGTTTCTATCTCCTTCCCTTTATTGTGCTCCCAGTCTTGATTTCAGGTTTTCTATTTTTCTCTGTATTAAAGGGACACTCTGCTCCACCCCATGCACTCCTGACAAAGTTGCACAGCCAGCGATACGCGCAGGGTCTGGGTGATGAAACCTAGCCTGTTACCTACACAATCCTGCTATGCCCTGTTATTTTGATTGCTATATCATATACACTCTCTTATACAACTCTCCCAAAGGGGTTTCTTCGGTGGATATGGTTTTGGTTTAACATTTGCTTTGTTAAATCTATTATTCTTTATTTTTTATTTTCCATCCATACTATATCCAATTAGTCCTCTGTAATAGGATTGTGTTCATATCAGGTGTTTCATCTATTTACCAACAGGATTTGAAACGGTTAGGACATCTTTGTTTTTAAATGGTTTTAAGTGTTGGGTTTTTGTCGTCCCTTGCTTCCAATAAAGTTTATATGGGTGTGCAGCCATCTGGTTGTTTTCCTTTCTTCTAGGTGATAGTAAGTGCAAAATAGGCAACATATGAGCCCAGCCTCAACCCCTTTTAATGTTATGGCTGACTAACGTATTGTTTTCTGTAGAATTGGTCTCTTGACTGCAAAGGAGCTGATAATAAAAACAATTTTAAAAAAAACAACCGTAAGCCACAATTTAATAAAAAAGACTCAGGCTAAATGTATTAAAGAGATCACGGAGCAAAGAGCATTGGACTGCAGTCAGCCAGCTGGGAGAGCAGGACTGGCCAGATACTGTTGTGGCCCCCGAGAGTAGACAGGGGGTTCTCATTCACTGATAGCAAAAACTATCTTGCAAAATGGTGGAGAACTGAAACACAAACTATATTTACATTTATATACAGATTAGGCTTTATGTAAAATCAGGATACCATTTATAATCCTCTTCCTGCTGCAGGAAGGCTAATATCTTTGCTTTTATATAAATATATTGTATCCAACACATTGAATATACATGCTATGTAGCAATAAACAGAGTAACCTCATATAAAAACCCGGTGATGTACAGCTTCAATAGGAAACGTCCATTATTCAGTAAGTTTATCATCAGTCCATTGTGGCTTCTTAGCCTCAGAGCCTAGCTCTTCTCCTGCTGCGCTCATGGGCATTACACCCTATTAGCTCACAGGAGGCTAGGCCTGAGGCCAAGTAGCCACAATGGACTAATGATAAACTTACTGAATAATAGGCCTTTCCTATTGAAGCAGTACATCACCGGGTTTTTATATGAGGTTACTCTGTTTATTGCTACATAGCATTTATACTTAACGTGTTGAATACAATATATTTATATAAAAGAAAGTAAACCTATTAGCCTTTGCATGTAGTATAGCAGCAAAGTAAAGAGGTAGCCGTGGATAGGCTTAGTAGCATGCAGTCACTATTATACGGCACAGTGACTTGAAGTTAATGTTCACTCCCTAACATTGAAATTGCAACACCAAAAAGATAAAGTCTTAGAACCAGGGCTGTGGCATCGGAGCCGGTGCCTATTTTGCAGGATCCGGAATAAAATGGACCGACTCAAGACTCCCAAAATACATAATTAGTTGGTCCAGTTAGTTCGATGCAAAGAGCAAGAGGAATTGGGTCTTGACAGTGCTACTGCTCCCATATCTTCAGCCTAATCCCATTAGGAGTGTAATTGATGACATGGAGCAGGCAAAGCGCTGCACCAGGGGAAAAGATTCCACTCCCATAGCAAACAGACTGAAAGCAAGTGAAAAATTTTGCTGAAATCTGGTCAAAGAAGTAGAAGAGTTCAATAATGCATCAGACCCGACTGTGCCTGAGGCAATTCCTTCATACCCTGAGATTGTTAGAGATTTTGCCCCTGTGGTCACCACTTTGCCCCGAACACAAGTTAGTGTAGAGAGGCCGTTCTCTAGCCTGGAAATAATGAGATCAGATGTGAGGTCATGTTTACAGGATCTGATGGAGGCGATACTATTTCTCAGAACAAATTCAGAGACTCCACATATCATACAGTATTTTAAAGTCATATCCAATAAATGTATTTTACATTGACAAGCAAAAGGTTAACGTTTTGAACTTGTGACTTACAGACTCCATATCTCACCATCCACTACAGTTTTGAATGTGAGACTACCATACTTTTATAGACAATGATCTTGGCTCTCATACATAACTTTGACCTGCAACTATTTAGCATCTGCTTAGTTCTGCAGATTCTTGCATTGCTCCTGGCGGTGGGACAATATTTTTCTTCTTGCATACTACAAATTACAACCTGTTCTCACATTTCCTAATAGCTGAGTGTGTTATAAGGCTAATTCCCAAGTGAAAGGTCACTGGTTCGAGCAGCCAGGAAGATGATTTCCTAAGAAAAGAGGAGCAGCATCATCCAGCTCATCAATGGCGTCTCTCGGCCAAGAAAATTGTCAAACTGCATCATGTGAGGCCCTGACAGCTGCAAGAATATGAAATGAAGTCCGTCCATTCATTCAAAAGCCAAGAGGTGACGTCCAGGCAAAATATCACAGTCAGCAAGTCACTCATCACAAGGTCTATCAGTTCTAATATGACACGGCAGTGGAGGCGGCTCATAGGCTTCATAAGAGTGAGATCATAGACGTCCATGCAAGCATCATGCAACACACATTACACAGGTCTGGAATGAGGGCCCGAAAAAAGGTGAAGAAGCCTCGACTTCAATATCATTATAAGAAGCGTCGGCCAAGAGTTTGCAAAAAAGTACGAAAAATGGAAGATTGGAAACGGATGATTTGGAGCGAGAAGATGAAAGTCAATAGACCGAGCTCTGATGGGGGTTAATGAGTTTGGTAGAATGGGGCTTAGGGATCAAGAAATGTAACCTCCTAATCCCTCCAAAGAAAAAAAATATTACTCTTCATTTTTCTCCTCCTCGCTTTCCAAAATCCATAACGTTTTAATTTTTCCACCTACATAGACATATGAGGGCTTTTATTTTGCAGGACAAGTTGTACTTTCTAACGGTAACATTTGTCGTACCATAGACTATACTGGGAAACCGCAAGAAATTCTAAGTGGGGCAAAATGTGAAAAAGAAAAAGTACTTGCGCCATATTTGCGGGAGTTTTGTTTTTACGGCGTTCAATCGTCGGTAAATATAATGTGTTATCTGTATTCTACAGGTCGATATGCATCCGGCAATACCAAACATGTACAGTTTCCTTTATGTTTTGGTGGCGTAAAAAAATACCAAACATTTTCTATTTTTTAAATTTGTGCCGCGGCGCCATTTTGTCCGACCAATAACGTTTTTGTACTAACACTTACGGACGTCAGTGAGGCGGCATTTTTTTCGGGCTGAAGTGTACTTTTTCTTGCTAGCAGTTTGGAATGCATGCGACTTTTTTGATCACTCTTATAGGACATGAAATGACAAAAAAAAATAAAAAATTTTGACGTGTGGAATTTTTTCTTCTACGGTGTTCAGCGTACATGATAAATGATGTTATATTTTAATAGATCGGACTTTTTCGGACGCGGCGATACCAAATATGTGTAACTTTTTTATTATTTATTTATAAAATGGCAAAAGGGGGTGATTTGAACTTAATATATATTTTTTTTATACTTTAAAACTTTTTTTTAACTTTGAGTCCCCCTAAGGCACTTCACCACTAGGGGGTGCGATTCTTTATACAGCCTAATGCAATGCATAGACAATGCATGAGGGATTACCAAGATGGAGGTTTCCCCACTTCCTGCCTGGGGCCAGAAGTTGGGCAAACTAAAACATGACAGTGATGGAAGCATTCACAATGCTTCACACTGCCATGTTCAACCATCGGATCCCTTCAGTTAAGCGGCAGGGGCTCCGATCGGAGTGAAGAACGGTGCACGGCACCGTTTTCATTCATTTAGATGCCGCAGCCATCTTTGCTGTGGTGTCTAAGGGGTTAAAAAGCACCGGGGTGGGGGGGGGGGGGGCTTAGACACAGCCATCTGCAGAACTACAGTCTCAGTTCAAGGATTCGGTCCCTCTTTGTTTGCACCAAGTGGCGATAACTAACAGCTCAACATTTGAGGTTCACGTGGTTAAAAAATTTTACTATTAAATCGGACTTAAAGGGGTTGTCTCACTACATTGATTTGTCTTACCTCAGTCCTGTTTTCTTGGCTTCAATTTGAATTCAGCGGCATGTTTACTGGCTTCTACTAGGCTGCAGTAGAAGCCAAGTCTGTAGCTCTAGCAACCAGTGCTGGCAGCCTATCAGGAGAGATCAAACAGGTCTGTAGCTATAGCGACTTGAGGAGTTGATGTTGCCCATACAAGAGGGAGTATCTAAGAATAGGTAGGAC
This sequence comes from Phyllomedusa bahiana, assembly GCA_025379985.1. NCBI lineage: Eukaryota > Metazoa > Chordata > Amphibia > Anura > Hylidae > Phyllomedusa > Phyllomedusa bahiana. Next base: position 104,013 of record JAODAL010003903.1, on the reverse strand, counting down.
ACTGTTAATGGACACATATTGCAAAGTGACTTGTTTTTGCAAGATCTTTAACATAAAAAGCAATCCTTGTAGTGAGACAACCCCTTTAAGCTCTTCCCACAGGACACTGATTGAAGCTGATATTAAGTGTGATCATTTGCAGATCTTAGGCCTCACATCAATTTGTGGTATATGTCCAGATACTGTGAAACATTGTACTGAAAAGATCCAGAGATGGGCTGTGACAAGGTCAAAGAGCTCAAGTGCAAGCATAGTGCAAGTTGGACTCTGTTTGGCCTATTTACTGAATGAACACCTGGAAGACACTCACTACCTCAATTTGAAAAACAAATTCCAACAGTTTACAGCACGGGTGTCAAAAACAAGGCGCGCGATCTCCCTGACTCCGCACGGCTGTTTTACCACAGCCGCGCAGTCAGTCTGCAGCTGCTAGTACAGGAAGAGGGCAGGAGCGATCGTTTCCCTCCCACCTTCTCCCTTTGTATGTACAACGCTCGGTGAGCACTGTACATACATACGGCGTCCCAGGGGGCGTGACGCATTGCTTTACTCACGCCCCCTGCGACGCTAGGTCTCCTCGGTTGGCAGCTTCTGCCGCCGAGGATATCCCTGGGAGCCGCGTGAGGGCGTGACGTCACGCCGCTTACACCGTACACAGCTCCCGGGCCGCGCTGCACGGACAACCAGGAGGTAAGTAACTTTTTTTTAACTTTATAATCATTAGGGGGCCTATATGGGGCATCTACATGACTACTGGGGGATTAAGGGGCATCTACATGGCTACAGGGGGGGCTATATGGGACATCTATCAGTCTACAGAGAACTATGTGGTGCATCTCCCCTGCAGCCGCGCGTCACTTCCCCTGCGCCGCTGACCTGTATGTGCGGCGCACACACCGGCGCCGGACATACAGGGGGAGGAGGGGAGCGATCCCTCCTGCCTCCTCCCTGCACAGCGAGACTCCGGGCGGGTGAATCGGGCGCAGCGGCCGCTTCACCCGCCTGTAGGAGCGGCCCGGCGGCGCCAGAGTAGCGCACAAGAGCGACTCCGGCGCCCCGGCCAGTTAAAGAGACCCCCCCGCCGAAGGGCGGCGGGAGGAATGCCAACTCCCCCGGGAGGGGACCCCAAACAGCGGGACCCTCCCGCCAAAAACGGGAGAGTTGGCATGTATGCAGAAATCCAGTGGCGTTTCTACTCCTCCCGGCTGGGGGTTTCTTAACTGAAGGGGGATGACATCATCCTCCCCCTTCACTGTTCGTGCTGGCTCCAATGTCAGTTTTGTTTGTTTGAGATCAGTGGGAGGGGATGGCACATTCCCCCCCCCCCCCCCCCCCTCCTCCAGTATCCACAGGTTACTGTGTTGTTCCTCTCCCTATGACACAGGTGTCAAACTGCCGTCCCTCCAGCTGTTGGGAAACTACATCATGCATTTGTATAATCTATAACAGTGGGCATGATGGGAATTGTAGTTTCCCAACAGCTAGAGGGCCAGCAGTTTGACACCCATGCCCTATGCAGTCTTGTCCATGAGCACTATAAAGATTAGGTGTTTGTTTCCTTTCCCATTTGTCAGACTGAGTTATTAGTCAGCAAAGCATCAACGTCACAGTTGAAATTTCCAATGCAAACTTACATTTTTCTGTAAGAAGCTTCCTTCACAAATCTAGCTGTATCCACCTGTAAGCCTCTGAAAAGCTTTGCTTTTATCATGTGCATTGCTTAAGTGTAGATCCATCCCCTTAGCATTTATTACATGGTTAAAGTGTTTAAGTTATGGTATACTGGAGTCTGCAATGTGTTTCACTCCTCAGTTAAAGCTGGAGAATTTGTACACCTTTAATCAACATGTGCGCACATTGTGTCTTCCAGTTTCCCACCTTTTATTGTATATTGACCTCTCTCTTGTGATGCCAAATTTCAGTGATCAGATATTTAGCATTAAATAATTACTGAACATAAAGGCGTTTACTCACCATGCTTTTTCACCTAGTCGCAAGCAGCGCTACACTCACTAAGTCAGGCTGAGGATGGTTCTATAGCAGTGATTAGTGGCGATACCAAATGTGTGTACTTTTTACATTTTGGATTTTTTTTAGGTTGACTAGTATTTGCAGTGGGTAATGGGCGGTGTGTGTGTTTTTTTTTTTTTTTTTTTTACTTTTTAAAAAAAAAAAAAAAAAAAAAAGTATTAATTTGCTACACTCTGGGACTACACTCAATGATCATTTGATCGCTGGTGTAACACAGGTATTATACATTGCATCATGTCTATGCAGTAGTGTATTTTACAAACTGTCAATCACTGTCAAGCTCCACCTCCTGGACTGGATTATGTCATAGACAATCCAAAGGTCATTGTCTGACCCTCAGTTGCCATGACAACCACCAGAACCCCGTGATCTCATTGCAGGGCTTTCGATGGAGGACAGATGGAGCTCCCTCCTTAGCTGCAAAGATCGCTATTGATCACGACAGTCAAGGGGTTAAACCACCGGGAACGGAGTTTGCGCCTCTGCTGACAGCAACTGCAAGAGCCTGGCTGTCAGTCACCACTGGGCTCTCTCAGTGATTGTGCGGGCACAGCTCTTGTGCCCGCCCGATAACCATGATGTTCCTGTACGGTGTATTAACAGGCATTGCAGCAGGACTTATAGGAACATCATGGGGGGTTAAAGAGTCTTCTCTGGAGTGAGCTCCATCTATAGTGTCCTTACTCTCTGCTGTGTCTAATCAGGGAGGAAGATTACGCTAGTAACAAGAGAAACCTGTGTGCACTCAGAGCAGATAAAATCTCTTATCTCATGACCAAGATAAAGACAAAAGACAAACGTATTTAAAAAAAAAAAGTCTTCAATTACCATTCCCTACATGTTGAAAGCCAATTTTTATAGTGAGAAAACAAGTTTTAAAGATTTAAAAAAAAAAAAAAAAAAAAACTAAAATAAAAAAAATTCTGTTCTACGGCATCTAAAAGGGAACCCTGCCACATTAAACATGCAGTCCAAGCTACAATCACCTTGCTTTACAGCAACATGTACTAATCATATTGATATTCAATTCTGGCAGGCTATGTAGAAGCTATACATAGAAGGAGTGCCCCTTCTTGCCTCCAGATAGCACACATACGCACATTACACACAGCATGCTGAGCAGTTTCCATGGGAACCCTAAACAGGGTCCCATGGCCTGCACTGTTCCTGCTCCCATTACACCCTGCCAAAGACCAATTGTACAAGGAAAGCTAAAAATGAATGCTATTCTGCAATATACTAGTACTGCAGAATAGTGTACAATTTATCTTGCCACTTATTGGTCAAGTATCCAAAGGGGACTAAAAGTAAAGGTGCAGAAAGTTTGGAAAAGGGGGTGTTTTGAACTTTTCATACTTTTTTTCTTATTATTCAATTTTACAAGTTTAAAATAAATCAATAACATTTTAAAATTAGTGGTGTATGCGCAGCTTTACAACTCAAATTGAATAAAATATTTATCCCACAAGAACACTGAAGAAATAGTGAGGGGGAAAAAATGTTAACTTGTGTTGCATTGCCTCCCCATAAAATTGGTATTAAGACATGTAATGGTGATGCAATGAAAAATAATAATAAAAAGAAATAGATCAAAGCCAATAACCTAAATTTGGTATTACTGGAATAGGACCGGGCCACAGAACAAAATAACCATGTCCTTTATACTGCACAGAGAACTCTTTGAAAACGAAACCCCTCAAACAATGGCACAACTGCATTTTTCGCCTGTTCCACCCTAGAAAATATATTTTTTTTTTATTTACTAGTAAAGGTTATAGCAAAGTAAATTGTAACAATAAAAAAAAATACAACTTGTCCAGCACAAAAAAGCCCTCATATGTTTATGTAGTCAAAGACAAATTAAAAGTTATGGCTCTTAGAAGGCGGCGATAAAAAAAATAAAAAAAAATGAACACAACGTCAACAAAAAAAAAAATTAAATCACTGTGATGGAAAGGTTTTGCAGTTGAAACCAGAAGTTTACACACACTATATAAAAAGACACATCTGCATGTTTTTCTCACTATCTGACATGAAATCAGAATAAACCTTACCTGTTTTAGGTCAATTAGGAACCAAAATTATTTATATTTGCCAAGTGCCAGAATAATGAGAAAGAATTTAAGCCATTCTGATTACTTTCTGTCAAAAGATTACATACACTGGGATTACTCTGTCTTTAAACAATTTGGGACAGCCCATATGATGATGTCCTGTCTTTGGAAGCTCCTGGTAGGTTTATTGGCAACATCTGAGTTAGAGACACAAGCGTGGATGTATTTTAATTCACACCAGAAACACACTGCTTCTGTGAGTAACATCATGGGAAAGTCTAAAGAAATCATCCAAGGTATCAGGAAGAGATATGTGGACTTGCACAAGACTGGATCATCCTTGAGTGCAATTTCCAGATACCTGAAGGTGCCTCGTTCATCTGTACAATTATATGCAAGTACAAACAAGATGGGAATGTCCAACTATCATACAGCTCAAGAAGGAGACGGTTTGGTCTCTCGGAGATGAACGTGCTTTGGTCCGACATGTACATATCAACCCAAGAACAAAAGCAAAAGACATTGTGAAGATGCTCGTATGATTGTGTCATTATCCACAGTGAAACAAGTACTGTATCAACAGGGTCTGAAAGGCCACTCTGACAGGAAGAAGCCATTACTCGAAAAGAAACATAAAAGTCAGATTTTTGTTTGTAAATGCACACAGGCACAAAGGCCTACATTTTTGGAGACATGTTCAGTGGTGTGAAAAAAATAAAATTGAACTGTTCAGCCATAATGAAGCAAGAAGCCTAAGAACACCATCACAGCTGTGAAACATGGGAATGGCAGCATCATGTTGTGTGGTTGTTTTGCTGCAGGAGGGACTGGTGCACTTCACAAAATAGATGGCATTGTGAGGAAATAAGATTTGGCAATACCGAAGCAACATCTCAAGACATCAGCCAGGAAGTTAAAGCCTGGGCAGAAATGGGTCTTCCAAAAGGACAGTGACCTGAAGCATACTGCCAAACTGGTTACAAAGGGGCTTAAGGATAAGCAAGTCAATGTTTTGGCGTGGCCATCACAAAGCCCTGATCTCAATCCTATTGAAAATGTATGGGCAAAGTGTAATGGTAAATCAAAAATCAAATAACTATCTTGAGCCAAATCATGGTGAATCATTACTATTCTATATCAAATTTATATCAGCTACGATGATGCAAAGCTTGCACCTCTAGCCCCTTGTATTTCAGTCTTATTGACACAATGTCTCCATGTTTCTTGGGCACAAAGCCTGTCTACACTAACTCTGACCTCTTTTACAACCTGACTTAATGAATGTGCTTAGTTTATATTCTTTTTTATTTAAAGCTGTGCTGGTTATTGTCATTGGTCTGAGAGGTTTGTGTATAATACTTTTAACTCCAGAGTCGGCCATTCCATGAAACTAGGATAGACAAATAACACTTGTGCATATATTAAGCGGAAACAGCATTTTGTAGTGTCTGCCATTTTGTTAAAGTAACATAAGGGCTTGTTCACACGGAGTTTACACTCCGTGTTACAAGCGCTTTTAGGATCTGTCTTGGGGTCCGCTCTGTCGGTCCCCAAGACGGATCTAAACAATTAGCAGTGAGATTATTACTGCTGTCTATTGCGAACACGCAGCGGCGTTCACATGAGGGATCGCCGCTGCGCGTTTCAAAAGCGCAGCTCAGCTCCGTCTCGAAAAGAATTGCATGTCAATTCTTTTCAAGACAGAGCTGAGCTTTCGAAACAAGCAGTGGCGATCCCTCATGTGAACACCGCTGCGTGTTGTCATAAAACAGCAAATTTTAATCTCACTGTTAAATTTTTAAAACCGTCTTGGGACAGACAAAAGCGGACCCCAAGGGCAGATCCTTAAAACCGTTGTAACACGGGATGTAAACTCATGAACAAGCCCTAAATCTTTACTAACTGGGGGGGTGGAGACCGAAGCCTCTTTACCCCCGGGTCGAGAAATTTTAAAACAAAACCCTGTTTGTTCCCAAAAAGGGGGGTTTTTCAGTCCTTCGCCATTTTTGGGGTTTTTTCAGGATGGGGGAGAATTTCGATAATTCAATATCTGAAGGGGTTTTTTGTAAGAAAGAAACCTTTTTATTAAAAAACTATTTTCGCTTTTAAACTGTAGAAAAAACAAACCCAAAAATTTTCTTAATCAAAAAATTTTTTATTATCGTTTTTTTAAAGCTTGTTTATCATTGGGGCAAATTTTACAAATAAAGTTGGTTATATCCCTTTTTGACCGGGCCCCTTTTTTAAAGCTTTTCCCCAAAACCCTTTCTGTTTTTTTCTTGGCTAAACAGCAAGCTGAAAAGGCCCGGGGGCGACCCCAAAAAACATTGGTCAGGGTTTAAACCCGTTCTTTCAGGCGAAACCCCAAAAAAACCCCCAACTATTTTGGGGAACCTTTTTGGAAAGAGGGCCAAAAGTTTTTACCCGATCATACCGTTTTTGGGGAATTTCTTCCAAATTTCTAATTTAAATTTTTAAAGTAAATTTGACTTTGCAGAAAGTAAAAAAAAATGCCTTAATTTTTTCTCCCCCCTCTACAAAATTCTGGGGTTTTGGAAATTTTTTTTTTTTTTTAATCCTAATTTTAAACCCAAAACAAAATAAGGTTTTAAATTTGTTTTTTATGTCAGATAGTGGAAAAAATTTAAAATTTTTCTATTTATTTATAGTGTATGTAAACTTCTGGTTTCAACCGTATATGTCTAGTCCCATTTTATGTATGGGCTCACATCGTATGTGTGTGTTGTGTTTTTCAAACTGCATCATAACCTCAGCAGTTGAAAAAAAAAGCATTCATTTAAAAAAAAAAAAAAAAAAAAACCCACCCAAATGTCTTCTGTGTTTCAAATTAGAGTTAAAGAGGTGTTTCCGCACTTAAAATCTTTTGTTTCCGGGGCATGTTAAAAAAAAAATTTTAAAAAATAAAAAAATTTTAAAAATAATAAAAAATATAAAAATTTTCTTTATCGGATGCTCTTGTTCTCGTAGTGACTGATCCAGCAATCCCGGCTTAGTGTGACACTGCAGGCCCAAACAACCAGGTGGCCCAGGGCGGGACTTGTGGCCTGGGGGGGCTGCACCGGTCAAATGAACCTTGCCATTCCCCCGTTCCCCCGTGTTACACGGCTTATTCACGGGGATTTGTGAGGGCCGTTGCCCCGCAAACCCGGCGTAAATAAGGGGCGGGCGGGGGCGGGCCGGGCGGGGCGCCGGGGGCGCCGTCCCCGGCCCCATAACTGTCATTATCTACGGCGGCCCCGGCCGTTAAAATAATGTGCATGTCATTTCTCCCCCGCGGCGGATTCGCCGAGCGGGGGGGGCGGAGGAACCCATTGTTCTCTATGAGAACTGTGGTTTACCGTAATTCTCCCAGGGTTGGGGTGCTGCAGCCAAATCTGGGGGATACGGCGCCAACCCCGAGGGACAAATAAGCCGTGTGAACGAGGCCTTACAGCCGGGATTGCTGGGGCAGCAGCTGAGAACGAACAAGAGAGTCCAGGAGGAGCGTATGATTCTTTTTATTTTTCATCATGCACTGACAGACAAACCAGCATTTTAAAGTGTCAGAACATCCCTTGAATTAGTTGAGAAATGCAGGCAGTATTGTAATGTGTGAATACAGCCTAATAGGTCGAAATGGAAAGTTACATTCATGAAAAAGGCTTTTATATTGGAATCCGTATTAACCATGAAGGCCTGTGACAGCAGTGCAAGGCAACTTACCTTCTGCGTCAATATTGTGGTCAGGTATCTCTAGTTCTATCACATTCATGTTGGACTCCTTCCAGGAACCACAGAACATACTGGAGAAGTAGCCAGACTGTGAGCAAAGAAACAAAAACATAAGAATATGAACTGAGGCATAAGGCAGTCAAAGAAAAGCGATTTCAATGCCTTTTCTTCTAGCTGCCGTGCAACCAGCAGATGTCATCATCGCTCCATCTCCGCCACTAGCACGTGCCTTGTTTTAGAAGAACAGGTACACGTGAATGGAAAGAGTGAGAGGAAATACAACCAGGCAAAAAATACAAGCCATGCCTTATTTTTATAGGTACCATATACTTCTTAACAAAAGGCCACTAGCATTATACAGTATGCTTGCTCTTATGTCAGTCGAAATGTGGGTATGGAGACCATACATGTTAACATTAGGACCCATAACGAGAATGTAAAAATGATGCTACAGCAAGAATGTAAAAATGATGCTGCTTTGAGACCAATGACAGAGGGGAAGTTGAATTCTGTGATATAGAGGTTTATATATCATTTAAAGCAGGATTAAAGCAGAATAAATCCTGACAGGATTCTTGGGAGATAGTGAAAGTCCTGATTACCTCGCATACAAACAGTGACTAACAGCTTTCCTTCTATTACTGTGTATAAAGAGATTGCTCACTGTATGTGGGCAAGTTAAGCAGGACTCTCATTACTTACTTTCTCTTGTCAGGATCTACTCTGATCTTTACCCAGAAATCTTGTTCCAAATTATTTAAAACAAACATTTACCAGTCTGTGTACAGTGTATTTTGGAATCTACTGGTTAAACAAAGGCCTTTAAGTCATTGAAATAAAGAAATCTTTTGATGGTAATCAATTGTTCTGGGCATGGGCACCACTTTTAATACCCATTAAATGCACCAGTGGTTAATGTCAAATCCAATAATCACATACCCCAACAGTTTTTCCTGGCACAGGGTAGGGTTCAAGGTTGTCGCTGGCGATCCAGGTTTACTTCTATTCACATGTGATTAGATTTAAAGGGGGTGGATATGAAGAGCAAAATAGCATCATATGTAGAGGACACCTTTCTTTTACCGCAGGACCAAGAGGATTCTTTAAAATGATGATGTCTCTATATTCAGCTTATTCAACATGTAGGAGGGTATTACAATAAACTAGGATGAAACTCACCTTTAGGCAGTAGATACAGAAGCTGAATTATTAGCTGTCCCAGTTTAACAATGGGTAGACAAAACTATTTATGTCGGGGTAAACATGACTAGACAGCTGAAGAAGTTTTATGCAGATAATATGGTCCCTTTTTTCCAATCCTATTATACTTGTGTATCAAAGTTATATGGACATGACCTTTGTAACTCATTCATTGGAACATACAGAAGGTGAAATAAGTATTGAACACATCACCAATTTTCTAAGTAAATATATTTCTAAAGGTGCTACTGACATGAAATTCTCCCCAGTTGACAGTAACATCCCACCCAAACCACAAAGGCAAAGAAATCAAAACCATAGATGTCCATATATAAAAATGTGTAATAATGAGAAATGACACAGGGAAAAAGTTTGAACACCTGAAGAGAGGTGCAAAAAGCCATGGAAAATCACGAGACCAGCAGAAATCTATCAACAATATGAAAGCAAGTATTTTCACATGTATAGATATATAAAACTGTGATACATCCACTGAAGATCATAAAGTCCTCTGCGATTCCATTAGGAGATGAGTATAAGTGCAGGCAAAGATTGAAAAACATAGTAGCCTTAGGGTCAGCCATCTGCCGGGTGCAACGTTTCAGAGGTCGCACCTTCTTTCTCAACCAGGCGTTCCACAGTCTTAACCCTCCCAGAACAGATATACAGTTATTTGTTGGTGCATAGGAGAAAGCCCAACTTGGCCTATATGTGATACGCCCTCTACAATGTCGGTCACAAGTGTATTTTTGAGAGATATTTTTTCTCTCTTCTGACTATAAAAAGGTGTCTCATTACCAAGGTGCCACAAAAGAAAATCTCATGATGAGTGAAACCAGTGAGCTGTCCTAAAACTTTCGCAACCTTATTGTTGCACATACTGAATGCATTGGTTACAGAAGGATTTCTAAATTACCGACGTTTCCAGTGAGCACTGTTAGTGCCATAATCCAGAAGTGGAAAGAAAATCATTTCACCATAAACCAGCCATGACCATATGCCCCCCGCAAGATTTAACACAAAGCAGTGAAAAGAATTATTAGAAGAGCTGTCCAAGAGTCAAGGAGGACCTGTGGAGAGCTGCAGAAAGACCTGGAATCAGCAGGTACAATTGTTTCAAATAAAAAAGTATTGCACTAAACCTCCATGGCCCGTGTGCACGCTCACCAGGCAAGCAGGGCTGTGGAGTCGGCAAGCCAAAGCTCCAACTCAGACTCCTCAATTTCCCAAACCTCCGACTCCTGACTCCCTCACACATGATGCATGTTAAAGTAATAACTTTACCGTAGTAAAATGGTCCCATCAGGTTTTTTTTTTCATCACCCTTATAATACAATAATCAAGCTATTTAGGTAGAACATACACTGACAAGCAAAATGGTAACAATATTTTGAACTTTTGACTTTAAGGCTCCATCACACCATCCACTACAGCTTTGAACAGGAGACGACCATCATTTTATAGAAAATGATCTTGACTATTTTATACATAAATTTGACCTGCAAGTATTTACCATTTGCTTAGCTCTGCAGATTTTTGTTATGTAACCGCAGTGTTACCGTTTTGCTCCTAAAAATCAAAATGTTAATTTTTATTATTTTGTTAGTATTTGGGAAATCCATCTTTGGCTTTCAATACTGCCTGAATCCTTCTGGGCTCTGGATCAGATTCAAGCACGTCTTGATCAAAATCTAATCCCGGTCTCTTCTACACTTTCCCAAAGTTGGTGCAGACTGGACTTAGATATGAATACAGCTTTTTCTTCAACTCTACCCACAAGTGTTTGATTTGGTTGAGGTCTGGGGACTATGGAGGCCAATACAGCAACTCTACTTCATTGTGACTGAACCATTACTTCTCCAACCTTGACATGTGCTTCAGGACATTGCCCTGATGGAACACTATGCACCGACTCCACAACACTGCACGCAAGACTCCACTGCTGTACCAAAAGCATCTTCAACCGCATCTAATAGGTGCTCAACAACATTTAGACCAACCTGTGAAATATGGGGAGAATATAGTCTGAAAATATACAGAAAAAGGGGGAAAAAATTACTCAAAGAAAAAAACAGAAACATGGCCATACTCACTGCTAGAAAAGCTGAAGTGAGACTGAACAAGCACAGAGGCAACACAGGCCCCCATGCTATTAAAGAAAAATACCCAGGTGCAGCTGATGGGTGGTAACCCATACATCTCTCCACTAAGTGGACAGAAAGCTGCACCTTAAATTGACATCTATTCAGATAGCATGCAAAAAAACCAAAAGGCCACAGTACCATATGTTGGGAGACTCTACAGATGCAAAAATACCCATAAGACAGCCGCTCGCACACCTTCCATGCATGAGGGGGGCGGCTGCTGGTATTCTACTTCCATCCAATCCCCAGTACTGTTGGGCAAAAAAACTATTTTCACATACTGGAAACACATCAAAGCCTCTGTGCTTGTTCAGTCTCACTTCAGCTTTTATAGCAGTGAGTATGGCCATGTTTCTGTTTTTTTCTTTGAGAATATAGTCTGCTCAGATGAGACCAAAATTGGACTAGTTGATATAGTACACACCATTTTTGGAGGTCAGAAGGCACCTTATATCAACACAATACTAACAGGGAAGTTTGGAGGTGGGAACATCATGATGTGGGGCTATTTTTCAGCATACTACACTGGCAAATTTCAAAAAATTGAAGGAAGGATGAATAGACAAAAGTATGGAGACATTCTTGATAGATAAAAAAAAAAAAAAACTGCTGTCATTTACCAGGATAAGGAAAATGAAACGAGGGTGAACATTTCAGTAAGACAATGATCCCAAATACAAAGCCAAGGAAACTCTCAAATGGTTTCAGAGAAAGAAAAAGTTGATAGTATGACCCAGCCAATCATCTGACCTGAATCCAATACAAATCTATAAAAGGAACTAAAGCTCAGAGTTTATAGAAGGAGCCCACGGAAACTTCAGGATTTGAAGTGTGTTTGTGTGGAAGAATGGACCAAATCCCACCTGACTAACGCATGCGACTAGTTTCTCCACACAGGAGGTGTCGAGTCTTCACCAACAAAGGCTTTTATACTAAGTATTAGATAAATGTCAGTAAGTGTTTTCAATACTTTTTCCCTGTGTCATTTCCCATTATTACACAATACATGGACATCTTCGGTTTGATTTATTTGCCTGCGTGGATTGGATGGGTTGTTACCGACATTGGGTCGAAACTTTTATGTCAATAGCAGCTTTACATATAGATTTACTTAGAAAATTTGTGGTCACCTTTCACAGCAAGATGGAAAAGATAGGAAACCTACCACTTACCTGACAGAGGTAGATTTTGTGGAGGTTCCATTCTTTACCAAGTGCGCAGATCTTGATGTCACTATTCTCTCCATTGAGAAAGAGGGTCTGGTATATGTACTTAGAAGTGCTTTTTAGCTTTTTCCTACAATATCAAGAGGGTAGAAATGTAATTAGAACACTAAAAATGTCAGCCGGGTCACACTGGATGACGTGTTACACACAAGCTACCAAGTTAAGAAACATATATAAATAAGTTCTTTACAAAAAGCCAAGAGTACATTTAAAAACTAAAAGGTCTGACACACATAATACTATATATATATATATATATATATATATATATATATATACACACACATACACACATGCACAGATACACACACACACGCACATACATACACACATAAAAACTAAATTATTTCACAATATAGTTTTTATTAGGAAAGCAGGGTTTTTTGTGCTCACTTTTACAATACATTGTCACATTTCTGTATTGCTATATTTTATGCCTGTGACTATTACACCTATTGGACCTCTGGCAGGGCCTAATACACTTTGGTACACAGAGGAAATGGAAGCCATTATCAGCCATTGGCACCCTGCGATTGTATTGTAAGGGTGCCAATAATGGTATAATAGAAGACATAGGATAAAAATAGGGGTCATGTTAAGAGGTAGGAATTGCAGTCCCAGATATCATTAAATATTAGGCTAACTCAAAGAGGGCCGAAATAGAGAAGTGGTGGGTAGCCCCTGTTCATCCAAATTCTCTGCTTTGGGCAAAATCTCACGTCCAGATTGATTTTCCGTTATAAGGCCCGATACAATTGACTATGGCAATATGGAGAAAGTGTGCAAGGAATTTCGGCCTTTGCTCCTCCTCTTCTGCTAGGACCTCCTTTTTACTTAATCCATTGATGCCAGACGGCATTGGTAATTTAACAAACCATGGCTTGACTGCAAATTATTCCGATTTGCAGATATTGAAGATCTTAAAACCAAGCAAATACTTCCACTTGAAAAACTTTAAAATCTGCCTTCCAGATCTCAGAGAGTTGCAGTTACTCCTATCTACAGATCTCACATTTCTTACAATGCACATTGAAATCCTCCAGAAAACCGGCTATTGGACGACATTTTAACATCGCCGCGTGGACAGCCTTAAGGGGGTTGTCTCACTACAAAGATTAGCTTTCAACATGTTGGGAACACTAAATAAGGATGTTTTTTAAATATATTGCGTTCATTTTTTTTGTTTTTTTGTTAAGGAGCTACAAGTGATGTTATCATCTTCTGTGCTCTCTTGTTCCCCAAGTGATCGACCTGTGTACTTCTCCCCCCCTGCTGTTTCTTCTATCTGATAGCAGGGAATGACGTCATCACACAGGTTGCACAGCACAGAACTCTGGACAGTGAAAGCTTGTTTGTTATCTGATCTTTCAGACAAAAGACAGTAATTACTGCTGTTTACTTTACTTCAGATGCTTCCCTGGTCCTGACAGCATGAGATTTATCTAATTAGCAGAGGTCTGAATACACAGAGCTCATATGTTAATTACAGACAGCTTGACCAGGAATTGACAGAGCAAAGCTGCATCATTTCATTCATGCATCCTATGAAACTTTGAGATGAGACAATCCCTTTAAACTAACATGTCACTTATACTGCATGGTGAGTACTGTAAACAATTAAAAAAAAAAAAAAAAAAAAAAATCTACCAGTATTGTTGTATTTTCTTCATTCTGATTCCCCAAAAATGGATCAAAAAGTCGTGTACCTATGAAAACATCAACTTATCCCCCAAAAAACAAGCCTACACAGCTCTGTATACAGAGAAAGAAAAAGTTATGGTTCTTAGACTATTACAATGAAAGAAAAAAAAAAATATGTTTTAAAAAAAAATTACACTCATACCGCAAACAACAAGTCTAAAAAGCTACTTACACAGAAAAAATAAAAAAAAAGTCTGTCAGACTATGAGGACATAAAAACACTATTGTTTTACAAAAGCATTTGCATTGTGTAAAAGTAGTAAACCTATAAAAACAAGGGCCAATCAAATAGAATGGATACCATAAATACAAAGAATACCAAAAGAAATTGTATCCAATACAGTAATATAGAAGAGTAAAAATAATATTTTATTAAATCTTATTATAAACAAAAAATTGTGTCAGTAACAGACAAAATCGCACCCAAATAAATACCCAACTAATCCTACTGAAACATAGCACTATACATCATGTAGGTGATAATAGTATCCAAACATCACATAAATGTATAGAATTGATGTTTTTTGTACTTCTTTATGTGATGTTTTGATACTATTATCACCTATAATAATAATAATAATCTTTATTTATATAGCGCCAACATATTTTGCAGCACTTTACAATGTAGAGGGTATAATTACAGACAAAAGACAGACATTACACAGTGAAAGCTACTTACAGGTGAGACACAAGGTGTGAGGGCCCTGCTCGCAAGAGCTTACACCTATATGATTTATAGCATTGTTTCAGTAGGATTAGTTGGGTATTTTTTGTTTATAATAAGATTTAATAAAGTATTGTTTTTACATTTCTATATAAATGATCTTGTAATTTATACCACACAGCAACAATTTAAAAAAAAATCTAAAAACAAAATGGAAGAATTTTTATTTTTTATTATTTTCATAGTCCAATGCTTAAAAAAAATGCATACTATCACCATTTAGGAATTCCCTTCGGGATCTCATTTCCAAACACGTACCCAAAAAAAGTATTGACAAGTGCTGCGTAAAATGTATCCACGTATTTACGCATCAGACACGTAGGGTTAAAACTGATCAAGAATTGCATTTCAAAACTTTCATCAGATCCGTTTTACACATCCAAAATACGCATGTAAAACACACATCGCCAATGTAAAAATCATACTGAACATTGGTGAATATGTTTAGGGGTCTGTTTTTTCGGTACATAAAACATACCCAAAAACGCCATGTGAACATAACCAAATAATCAGCTATTGAACATGTCTGTTGGATCTGGAAACAGAATGGAGAGAAGCAGTAGAAGAAAGGCTATACAGAGCTTGAGGTCTTGTTAAATTGGCAAATGCGGTGGTTATTTGAAGAGGGAAAAAAAACCTTATACTTTCATACAACCACATAAGAGTGAAGAGCAAAATAAACATGCTGACAATGTGGCAAATGTCTTGAAATACTTGGGGCTAGAATACTTCCCGAATATAAATATGGAACTGTGGCAGAAAAGGTGTTTAAAAAGGGACACCTCCATAAAAAAGTATTTTTGTTAAATCAAATTCCTGAATCTTTTTTTTTAGAATTTTTAGAATTTTTTTGACAGTATTTTTTTGCATTTCAATAGTAATAGGAAATGACAATCATTCTATGCATCTCTGTACAGGGATAGATAAAATAACACTAGACCACAGGGCAGTGAAAACCGCTATAAATGAAAGAGTAACGGGCTAACCTTTTTTGTACTAGGTAGTAGGGTTTCTTTAAGGCCGAGTTCACACGGCTAATTCACGGCGCAATTGCGGGACGGATTTCGCCCGCAATTACGCCGTGTGCTAGGCAGCGGGGGGTGGGGAGGCAGCCCGCCGGCCCCGTAGACAAACATTATTCTCGGCGCGTATACCGCTGTGAATAATTGACGTCACTTTCTCCCCGCACTTCACAAGCGGGGAGAGGAGACGGAATCCATAGTTCTCTATGAGAACTGTGGATTACCGTAATGACTGGGACGGATTTTAACCGTAATTCGCGCAGTACAGCGCGAATTACAGGCTGAAATCCATCCCAAAATAAGGCGTGTGAACATAGCCTAACACTTATCAGTTGATGCTGATGACACTTCCACCTCTGAGGCCATAGCCGGCTTAGAAGAAGAACCGTCGCGCTACCCTTTCACTGTTGTGCTATCAGTTCCCAGAAAAGGAACTCAGAAACAAGGACAGAGCAACACCTATACTTAGCTGGAGTGATTTATGACTAAATTGCTGTGAAATCATCGGCCTAATCATATCCCCCCCCCCCCCATTTGTAGGGCCACTGTAGTCTGAAATCTGTCTATCTGTCCTACTTACTGGACTTATAGGCTTTGTGCTATGGACAAAAAACATGGTCCTTGACATCTTCCAAGGGAAAATGTTCCTCATCACTTCAGGAACAGACATCTGTTTCTGGACATTTTTTATCGTCTTGATGCCAACACACATTTCCTCTTTCTGTTATTCAGAGGAAGGTCACACGAAATATTGCAGAGTGCACAGGTATGAGCCGCAAAACACGCATTGGCAGATATCTGCCTCTTCCTTATTTGACAGTGCTTATACACCTGAATGAATTTATATGTATTTCTGTGCGTCTGAAAAGAATTGACGAGTGTAAAGTACACCCCGACTGAATAATGATGCGTATTTTACATTACAGTCTATGAGACGTGTACTTGAACATTGTTTGGGTGTATTTCAGCACAAAATATATGCAAAAATAGGCCGTGTGAACATACCCCAAGTTTCTTTCAATGTTCACCATTCTTTACAGCTCTTAAAAAGGGTATAGATATCCCCTGTGTGTGAGGGAGGTGGGAAGGGATGGACTTTGATTCTGAAGACGCCAGTATAGAAGATCTGATGTTGATGAAGAAAATAGAGTCACAGTCTGAAACAATCACAAACTTGAGCTTTTGATTTCAGAACATTGAATAAAACAAGAAGGGATGACAGACAGGGGACTCAATCTCCTGACAAACTACCTGCCTTATATGCTGGATCAAAGATTTCTGTTCCACTTTAAAAGGATTTTTTTTTTACTCGACCAGATATTAAACACTTTTTTCTTAGGCTTTGTCTCCATGAAAGATGTAAAAAAACAAAAAAAAAAATATATATATATATAGATATTTATATCATAATAATAATATATATATAATATATTATAGATATAATATATATATATATATATTATATAATATATATATATATATATATATATATATATATATATATATATATATATATATTTTTTTTTTTTTTAACACCTACTTAAAATAAATACAAAATATAGTCACATGACAAACTCCCAATCAGTGAATTAAGAGAAATGGGCTGTTTTCAGAGACTACAGCTGAGCAGGAAGGAAAAGGTTTCACACCGGTTCTGCACATAAAAATGTAAGTGCACTGAAGTTTTCAATCATATAGCATCCCACACACACATATAGAAATAACAGCGTGCACAACAGTAAGGTATGACTTGCCACATACATCAGCCATACCTGCGTGGAGTATTGAGCAGGTTTTCCAGCTCGTCGTCCGTCTCGGTGTCACATTGACATTCCAAGCTTCTCTTCCGCTTTCTGCAGTCACAAGAGCCGACGGGCTGGGATGACGACTCCTGGCCTAACAATCTACTGCTCAGAGAGCCCATAGTAAGTTCCTATAGAGAAAAAGAATTTAAACCGTTACATAGCTGACTACCATTAGTCAATGTCAACTGATACATCACACTATGAAAGAAGAAAAAGATTGCAAAACAGAACAAAAAGTTAAAGTTCATCTCCTTAGAACCTGTATGCATTTTATCTGCACTCCATGGGGCTAACATATTAGCTGCCTCTGAGCCCCCACAACACACTGCCCAGGTGTTTTGCCAAGTTTTATCAATACAGGTTCTAGATACAGCTTTAAAGAAGGCCAGAAGACTTATTGTTTAACTCACATTTTTATGTTAAAACACATTTTGTAGGAATTTTTGGTTATGTTTTTTTTAATTTTCTATATCACTTTCAGTATTTTTTTAATGATTCTTAAGTCCTGCAGTTTTCACTTTGGCCACTAAGCCTAATAGTCTGACACTTCCTGTTCTGTTTATAGAGCTTTTCAGCAGAGTGCTCTTATCAGTAAAAGCAGGGTCAAGCTGAAAGGAGACACCATTGTGTACAGATAACACAGAATCCACCAGTCACAAGAGGAGATGTCACAGCTCCCCCTCTCCCCTCCCTTCACAGTGAAAACTCTCCTATACAAGTCTATGGGACAGAATCTGTCTTAAGAATCCTATGGGCATGAAGCTGCTGTAAAGCATGAAGGTCTTTCCCACAATTATATATAGACGGCCAAATTGAGAAATATACAATCGGGAAAGAAAACCGGCTGAGAGGATAAGAATATGGATCAGGGGCTTGATTTAATAAGTAAAAAAAAAAAATTGGCGACATATTCCCTTTAACATAGGAATCAATTATGATCAAATGATAACATATGAGTGATAGAATAAACTGGTTACAGGA
The DNA here is from genome assembly GCA_025379985.1 of Phyllomedusa bahiana. Lineage (NCBI taxonomy): Eukaryota > Metazoa > Chordata > Amphibia > Anura > Hylidae > Phyllomedusa > Phyllomedusa bahiana. Next base: position 85,393 of record JAODAL010003903.1, on the reverse strand, counting down.
AATAGCGTGAGATTGGGGACAGTTTTGCTAAATATGTATTTACAAAGGTTAAATACTTACAAACTTCACCTCAGAGCTTACATCACCTGTTCTTATGACTGCAACCAGAGAAGCCAATGGCGAAAACAGGGACTCTAGGGACCAACACCAGCGCAAGCGTCATTAACGCAGGGTACCAGAGCTTCTGAAGTCACCAAAGTTTCTCTGGTTCTTAGAAGTCTTAAACAAAAAAAACTGGCAGACACAACCTACGTATTGTGTCCACTTCGAGTACAGAGGTCTTTTGTATTACCTCATCCTGTACCATGGAGGGGCCAGCTCCTGAGTAAGATAATGAAAACAAAATCACTCCAAAACCAGACGATGAGGCCCCACTAGATGGTAAACTAGCAAGTGAAGTCTACAGGCTTGTGTGATTATAGCTTGTGATACAACAAAGGAAATTATAATTAGCTTAATATACAAGAAATGGAAATTATGACATCAAATAGTCACAAATTTCACTAGCACTACACCAGGTAAGTGAAATACAGCAGACAGAATTAAAAGGGGTTGTCTCGCTACAAAGAATAGCTTTCAAATTGTAGGGTACACAAAATAAAGACATTTTCCAAATATATTGCTTCATTCATCTGTTTTCCTTAAGGAGATACAAGTGAATTTATCACCTCCCTGGCTGTTTCAGTTCCCTCAGTAACTGACCTGTAAACAATTCTCCCCCTGCTGTTTGTTCTATGTGATAGCAGTGAGTGAAGTCATCACACAGGTCACAGCAGTGTCTGTGCTGCTGGGCAGTAAAAAGCTTGGATTTATCTCAAGTAAACAGCACTGTAATTAGGGCTTTTGTTTGAGGGATCAGATAAAAAGTCCTGTTAGTAGTTTCAGAAGCTTCTGAGCTAATCTGATCTAATTAGCAACTGAAAGCACAGGGCTGGATTCACCATGGAGCTTATGCAAATTTCAGTCAGTCTGAACCAGGAAGTGACAGAGTATTTCATTCATGCATCCTATGAAACTCTGTAGGGAGACAACTCCTTTAAGATTCCTGTCTGACCAGAGCACAAAACATCATATGAAGGATGAGGTAAGTATAGCTAAAGGGTTCACAAACACATCCATTTAAAGTTGTGGAATGGAACACATAGATCATAAAGGAAAACTCTTCAAGAAAAAAAAAATACTAGAATCTGAAGTCACAACCATAGCATTGACAAACCTCATTTCCCCTTCTTTGCCCAAATGTGCTTTAACTTGGTTGATCTGAGTGGATACTAGGGGCAATGGGGAAGATCAAGCTTCTAGGGGTATGCACTAATGTACAATAGTGATAGGAGTGGCTTGACAAAGTTTGTCGTATTGGCATACCATATAAAACCATTCTGAAATATTTTAGTTTAGTATATCTGTTTTTTTGTGTGTCCTAACAATTTAAGAAACCATGAAGCTATCACAGTGATAAGTCCTCTCTAGAGCTCCCCAGGATTTTTGGTGTATACCAATCTTTTTCTACAGTACACATCCTCTTGCCTGCCACACCATGAAGGTCCCTTGTCTAAAAGGAAGTAAAAACAAATATCCACCTCCACTCTCCCCCTTATTCCAGCACTACCACCATCCGCCATATCCCCCAACTGCTGCAGAATTCATATGCCACTACCTGACGTCCCCGTGAACAGCTCCAAGCCATGACACTGGCAACTGCACATGACTGCCGCAGCAGCAGCCAGATGGCAACACAATGGAGCTGGAACGGAGACGAGGAAAAGTATTTGTATATTATATATATATTTTTTTTCTTTACATCAGGTCACTAATAGCCTAAGGCCACGTCCCCACGGCACAGGACAAATACCAGTTGGTTTATCCAACCGGCTTTGGACTGTTTTCGGGCCATGCACATGGCCGCCAAGGAACGGCTTTTCTCCACGATTAGCGGAAAAAAGCCCTTCACCTTCACATAGGCATGTTCATATTCTGCCCGAAAAACGGTCGGAAGAATATACATGTTCTATGCTTTTCCAACTGCCGGTGGTCTGAAAAACTTCCGGGCAGAAAAGCCGTGCAGTGGGGACTGCTGCGCGGGTTTTCCCATAGAGGCCTGTGATCAAGTTTGTCAGCCGGTTGACAGACTGTTTTCAAAACCGAAAACAGTCTTCAAAACCATCTGCAAAACCGTGACATGGGGACAAGCCCTAAGTAGATTTGATAAAAGTAAACTCAACACACCCTTTAAAGAGAACCTGTCACATAGGTTATGCCCCCCTTGCTGAGGGCAGCACAAGCTAGTGTCAGACCTGCTGTTTCCAGCGCTGTGTCCCTTATTCTGTAAGATGCTGGAGTTTGAGTATTTAATGCTCAAATCTTCAGTTTTCAGCCAGAAAAGAGCCAAAAAGAGTCAGTTTTTTTCATGCCCCTCCCCCCTGAGGCTAGCCACGCCCACCTCAACTGATAAACCTATTACTTTGAATAGGTAGAAACATGTGAATAACTGTCAGTGGGCGGAGCTAGCCTTTGGTGGGTGGGGCTAACACTTGCTCATGAATAAGATTTGAGGGGTAAATGCTGTGAAACTCCAGCATCTTACAGAATAAGGGACACAGCGCTGGAAACAGCAGGTCTGATACTAGCTTGTTCTGTCCTCAGCAAGGGGGCATAATCTATGTGACAGGTTCTCTTTAAGCTAGGTTCACCCCATGCCTGTCACTGCTTAATATTCAGACATATACAGTAGCAACATGTCAAAAGATAGACCTAAAAACCAAACAGGACAAGAAAAAGGTACAAGGAAAATCATCCTACAACTGCATCTATGGAAAAATGTGACCATTGCTTTACGTGCAGTATTTATTCCCCCCCATTGAAAACAGTTCAGGCGATAGATGAGGCATGCTGGGATTCTCAAAAAAACGGCAGCACACTCAGACACCAACCAAACTGTGTGAACAGGACATCTCACCTCTGCAGTAAGAGTGTACACCAAGAGTCCCGCCTTTATGTGAAAGTTTACATTACACTCATTTTAAACTTTCACTTTTACAAGAGATTAGTTGAAGTAGAGATTAAAGGGGGTTTCCCACCAAGTAAAATTAAGGTGGGAAGTTTGCAAATTAAAGCAAACATTTTCACCATTCATTATTATTAAAAATTCAGTAACATTTTTGTTTTCGCTGCCACCTTAGTGATCCATAGAGTACAGCTCGTATCTAGGGGATATGACCAGTGAAGAGCTCCTTAGTCCCAGCCGCACATGCTCAGACATCACATCTCCTCTCAGGCAGCTACTGTCAGTCTCTTCCTTGCTTAGTAATCGCACACAGTCACTGCTGAGTGTTCAACTCTAGGTGCTGTCATATTCCTATACTCCATACTCCTTAGTAATTAGTCAAACATTGCAGAGGTCATAATCATGCTGTCTGTTTTTTTAGTCTTGTCTACTGGCATTTTTTCATTTCCCTCTCAAAAAACTAAAACCTCAATCAGATATGTAAAATGAGAAAAAAAAAACAATTCACTTTTGGTTTCTGCAGGTATTTGAACCTAGGACCCCTATGTTGAAAGGCAGAAGTGCTAATCATTCAGCTACATTCATAACTCCTGTATTTTAGGTTACTTGACTCAGGAGTGAGGACACTGTGGGGAAAGGCATGGTGATCTGAAGCCTGCTGGGTCAAATGTCATACAGTTCAAACAAATTATACACGCCCCCTTTTAAAGACACTAGAAGCTGAAGGGAGGACAAGAGTACATGAAATGCCTTTGTGGTAAAACCCTTGAAGGTGTTTGAAAGAGGAGACCTGTATGATCTTGTCAGTCATCTGGAAGCTACAATATCCATCTTAGTAGGCAGAACATAAAACCATTAGAGACAAACGAACGTGGTACTGAGTGCTACGCAAATGTCTGCACACATAAGCCAAGACACGTCTGTCAGCCAGAGAACATGTCTAGCGGCTACACAGTGACAGACTGCAATCTACTTTATGCAGCGCTCCCCAATCCCAGCAGGAAGGGGGGACACTGCCAATTATGGCTGAAGACGAAAGGCAAACATTTCCTGTACTAAATTATGAAACTGGTTTAGAAATTTAAAAAAAAAAAAATGCACCGTTAGACGCTGGAAAGGGCCTATTTGAACATTCATTAGGTGCTAGTTAGACTAAACTAAGCAGGAGTCACGTTACAGAAGTCAGATACAAAGAAATTATACAGTAACACGGCAACAGATGCTGCAGTCAGCTTTGCCAAGCTTATTTAAAGGGACATTTCCATCAGAAAGGAGCATCTTTGTTAAAAGCAATATTTCTGGATAATATAAATTTTATATTATATATATATATATATATATATATAATTATATATATATAATATATATAAATATATATATATATATAAAATATAACATACACACACACAACACACACACACACACTTTTGGCTGTCCTATGCATTTACAAAAAATCTGGTCCTTTTTGAGCTGTGATAGGTATTTTATCTCATGACTGGCAGGGCAGACTAATGTCACTTCACTGCAGCTGCTGCTTATCTCTGTGTAGTCTCATTACAAATAGCAGGAAATGACCGGGATCACTTTTTTTGTTCTTTGGAGACTGATAGAGAAGATTAGACAGACAGTGCAATGACTAGAGCAATAGATGCGTAAATCTTTTTCTGCAGTAGGAGGGTTTCCAGCTTTCGTCACACTTGCCAGGTCCTGCTAACACCACTTACACCTTTCAGGCCATAGCCGGCCTGGAAGGGAACCATCAGGTAATTCGCTCACGGCTGTGCTATGAGAACTCTGAGAAAAAGAGAGACGCAAACCAGGAAGTAAATGTTCATGAGTAGAATAAAAAAAATAAATGAAAATAAAAATCCATGATAGTTGCACATTAATTGCCAATAAAATCAGTTTTCTTCATTTAAAGGGGTTTTGCCACGAAGTAAAATTGATGTAGGAAACTTGCAAACTAAATAATAAACATTTTCACCATTCATCATTATTAAATTCTGCACCGTTTTTGTTTTAGCTGCTCCTTTAGTGATCCATTGTTTACAGCTCATCTCCAGGAGATACGCCCAGGGCTGTGAGCTCCTCAGTCCTAGTCAGACATCACCTCTCCTCTCAGGCAGCTACTGAGTGTTCAATCCCCAGGTGCTGTCACTCTACTCCCGTCCCCTGTACTCCTTAGTAAATAGTCAAACAGTGAAAAGAAATACAAAAAGAATTCCCACTTAGGTCAGTGCATTGATAAAGAGTATAAAATTCCTCAGGTTTGGTTCCTCCAGGGATTTGAACCTAGGAACCTTGTGATGTGAGGTAAAAACTTTACCTCTCAGCTACTCACAATGCTTTACATAAACAGACTTTTTTTTTTTTTTTTTTTTTTTTTTTAACTACAGAGAGGAAAGGCCTGGTGATGTCATCCTGCTGGGTCAAATTATAAGCAATTCAAACAAATCACACACGTGCGGGGAGATAAGTGACATGTCAATTACGTGTCGCGAGTAATGCATGTCTATGGGGCCGGCGGTACATCGTGTGAACATACCCTAAGGGTTCTCTTTAAAACATCTCTAAATGATACTTTGCTAAGACACCAAGCCATAAATAAGTAAATGGCCAAAAATTTTCATTACCTTAGAAATCACTAAGTAAATGCACTAAAGCTTTAGGCCCACAAGACTTTCTCTAACTTTCGAGACTCGGGCATAAGAGCATTGCATCCGTGAGATAAAGCTTCTATAAGATGCCACAGATCCTAACAACATTTATGTGCATAGTGCGACACCTATACTTGGCTGGAGTGATTTATCATGAAATTGCTGTGGAATCATTGGCCTAATCATGTTTATTTCCTCCCATTTGTAATATCCATTGGGATACTGTAAAAAATATGTCGCATAGAGGATACCGCAGCAGGGCCGTGCTGGGCCATAGAGATCTATAGGGCCACTATAGTCCAAAGCGGACATCATCTCTCCTAACTACTGGACTAATGGGCTTTATGCGTTGGACAAAAAAAAAATATGGTCCTTGACATCTTCCAAGGAAAAAGTTCCTTATCGCTGATGGACTGAAGATACAACATTTTCGTTTTTGATGCCCTCACACATTTCCTCTTTCTGTTCTTCAGAGGGAGGTCACACGACGTATTGCAGAGTGCACAGGTATGAGCCGCAAAACACATTAGTTGCGCTGTTGAAGTTATGTGCAGATATCTGCCTCCTTATTTGACAGTGCTTATAAGCCTGAAAGAATTTATATGCATCTTTCTGTGCGTCTGAAAAGAATTGACGAGTGTAAAATACGCCCCGTCTGAATGACAGCGCTTATTTTACATTACAGTCTATGAGAAGTGTACTCAAACATTGTTTTGGGTGTATTTCGGCGCAAAATATATGCAAAAATAGGCCATGTGAACATACCCTAAGTTTCTTTCACTGTTCACCATTCTTTACAGCTCCTAAAAAGGGTATAGATATCATCCCCTGTGTGTGAGGGAGGTGGGAAGGGATGGACTTTATTTTCTTCATCAACATCAGATCTTCTATACTGGCGTCTTCAGAATCAGTCACAGTCTGAAACAATCACAAACTTGAGCTTTTGATTTCAGATTATTCAATAAAACAAGAAGGGATGACAGACAGGGGACTCAACCTCCTGACAAACTACCTGCCTTATATGCTGGATCAAAGATTTTTGTTTCACTTTAAGGCCGTGTTCACACGGCTTATTTCGCCGCGGATTGGCGCCGTACTTGCGCTGCAGTACGGCGCCAATCCGTCGCAGTAATTACGGTAATCCACAGCTCTCAGAGAACAGTGGATTCTGTCGCTCCTCCCCGCTCGGCGATCCGCCGGGCAGGAAGAAACGGACATGCACATTATCCAGGCGCAATACGCGCCGTGGAAAAATGGCAGTCTATGGGGCCGGTGGGAGCCGGCCCCCGCACCCTGCCCCTTATTCAAGCCGAATTGAAGAGCGCAATCCGGCGTGAATAAGCCGTGTGAACGGGGCCTAAAAGATTTTTTTACTCGACCAGATATTAAACACACTTTCCAGAGTGAAAACTGCAAGATTTCTAGGTTTTTATCCCGCTATAAACACAAAGTGCCATGTAAGACGTAAAAAAAAATATATATATATATATATATTATATTATATACTGTGCTAAATACGGGGCGAGATATGTCCCAGTCATTACGGTAATCCACAGTTCTCAGAGAACTATGGATTCCGTCTCCTCTCCCCACTCGCAAACTACGCCGGGCGGGGAGAGAAGTGATATGTCCATCATTCACGCTGTATATGCGCCATGAATAATGAATGTCTATGGGGCCGGCGGGCTGCCGGCTCCGCTGCCGAGCACACGGCATAATTGCGGGCGAAATACGTCCCGCAATTATTGCCGTGTCAACATAGCCTTAGATACCTTTTTTTTTAGATGTCTTTTTTTCCGTCTTTTGGGATTGATCCTTGTCTGCCTATTAAATAAAGTGAATAGATTTAGAAAATAAGTACCCCCTACCCAAGTCAGAAACAATTAGTGGGCCAGGGTTGCATTAAGCTCATCCAAAGCAAGAGGTAAATGATATCATGGTCATAGTGTACATAATGTATATACCAACAGATGTGGCAAAAAGAAAGGTACTGCATTACCATAGGTAGCAGACCACAGAAAAGGGCAGACATGCCGAGTACGTGACTCATGGGCCAGTAATTAATAAGTACACCCCCTCAGAGTCACACCAGCAGAGGACATCAGTATCCCACACAGACCAAAAACAAAGTACACGTGGAAGGACAAATTTGGGAAACCCCTACAGAAAAATCTCCCGGTTCCGCATGCCCCGCTTCAAACCACAGGGCACATTAGAAGGCAACAAGTTCATCCATTATAGTCAGATCAAGCACCAAACAAAAAAGTGTAGAAGGGAGCTGAGGGGGACACAGTAACCCCTGTAATTACTGGACTGCAACACCAAGTCCCCCTCATACCTCTCTTATGATTGCCCCTTGTATGGGCAGGAATACACTAACGATGGGGAGATGGGCTTTTAACCTTTCTTGTATTTTCCTCTCCTTAGTAAGGCTAATAGATAAACTCCTCATGTAGTGCACTAACAAATGTAATAAGAAACTGCGGTTGCACCTATTTCCATGTTCTTCTATGGAAAACCAATGTAGTGCAATTTCTAAAATTTGCGATAAAACCAGGTAAGAAACTATTTGAAAATAAATAGGCTGTAAGCCAACCTGAAGCACCACTTATAACTGGCATCCTATAGAAAATTCCTGCGCACAACTATAATACAAGCAATTACCCTCCCCCATGGATAGTAGGCGTGGGAGTGGTTGTTAACGGTTTTGCACTTCTGCAATTTCCTCTGTATGATAATGTATCCTGGTGTGAACTGGCTTTTAAATTGTGTGCAGGTATGTGCAATCACCCCCCTCATGGATAGTAGGTTATTCATCAGTATTCTGAACCAGTGCAATTTTCCCTTGTAAGACTGGCACTTTTTTTGCCTCTTACTGGGAATGGATTTTTGACCAGCCCTTACAGCAGCCAGTATGACCTTCTTTTTGTGATTTTACACAAATGTCCAATTTTTGTTTGTCTAGGTTAGGGATTGCTTAACTAAGCCAGTCTCCGTTACAGAAAAACGCAGGAGCCACGCAAGGACTGCTGCCTCCTCTTGTTTCACATGCTCTGCAAGGAAAAGAAGTACAAAACAGCAAACCAAGATTTTTAAGATGCAAGTGAGACATAATAGATCAATAACATGGGCAAAAATAAAGGGACAAGACAAACAGCTAATTCTTCTTCTCACTACAGAGCAGAGATATTGTGGTTTGATCACACCTTATGGCATTGTAGGTCTGTGAAAACACCCACATCAAAACTTTCTGTATATTTTTAGACATCTTTATATATGCAAAATTTTAGACAAAACTGTTGGTCATACATACATGACAAAAGACAAGCAGTGACTCGTTTAGCCTATTGCCATCTTCCCATCATAAAAACCATTCTTAAATTGGACAAAGACCACCTATAGAGTAGGGGAAGGGGGAAAGACTAAAAAACTAGAGATCGTAGATGGTGTTTTAGGTAATCAGGATGCCCCATGATATAGGCAGATGGGAAGGGAAAAAAAAAGAAAAAAAACAATTTCATAATGACTTGCTAAACACAAAAACTCTTGGAAAAAACATGGAAAAGGACTTGCCAGTAACCTTAACTGTAGCAGCCAGTGTGAGGCAGCTGCCAAGGCCAGTAGGAACATGGGGAGTATTTTAAAGGGGCGTAGATGAGAACATTCTTCTCCCATTATACAAATCACTGGTCAAGCCACACATGGAGTATTGTGTAGATTTTTGGACACCAGCGCACAGGAAAGACATTGTAGAGCTTGAACAGGTTCAGAGGCGGACAACAAAACTAAGAATGTGTTGGAGGACATTTCCTAAGCCGCAAGTAATTTATGAAGATATGGTTATGTGCAATAAGGATTGTTTAGAGTGATGCGATATCTGTTGGAGTTGAGAAGTTAAAGAATACATTTCTCACAAAGAATAATAAGGCTAACGAGTATTTGTTAAAAAAAAAAAAGTATTCATGTTTTGCTTGAGTGTATAAGAGGGGTGGATGGAAAAAAGTATTCATGTTTTGCTTGAGTGTATAAGAGTGGTGGGAGGGGGGAGTGGAGACCCCCATGTTGCAGTTTTGCACAGTAAAGGTATGTTCACATGGCGTGTTGGGTCCGTGTGGACATATGCTTTTAGAAACGTTTGGATCCGTCTGTCGGGCCCCAAACACGTATCTAATAATGAGCAATGCGATTTACATTGCTTTTAACATGAAACACGCATCGGCGTTCACACGGGTGATCACCGATGCGTCTCATTGCGTCTTTCGGATCCGTTCCAAGAATTGTCATGTCAGTCCTTGATCCGAAAGTCGCAGCAGGAGCCCTATGATACACTATAGGGTGCGATCCTGCTGCATCCAAACACGCAGCTGTGAACACCCCCTAACCAATGAGACACCTGATCCAAGGTGAAAAGATACACAGTAAGGCTGGCCATACACACTTAGTTGGCTAATTTTAGCAAAGAATGATAAGGGCGCGTTTACACGGCACAGGACAAATACCGGCCGGTTTGCTGGCCGGTATTTGTCCGGTTTTGCGCCCGTCCCCACGGCCGCGTGGAAGGGGGGGGGGGGGGGGGGCGGCTTTTCTCCGCGATGAGCAGAAAACAGCCCGCCCCCCTCCCATTAAGTACATCTTCCGTCGGGAAACCGGACGGAAGATTGTGCTTCTACAATGTTTTGCCGCCGGACCGCCGGCGGCAAAACCCATGCAGTGGGGACTGCTGCACAGGTTTTGCATAGAGCACAATTATGCTCATTTTCGGCCGGTTTTTCAGGCGGTCTGAAAAACCGGCCGAAAACCCTTGCCGTGGGGACATGCCCTAAGGCTAACAAGTATTTATTATTAAAAACGGTATTTATGTTTTGTATGGCCAGCTTTAGTCACCACTAAGTGTATGTTCACACGATGTACTGCATCGCGTACAGTACGCGCCACAATACATCGTGTCTTTCGGGGCTCGCGCTGATCATCGCAAACTCCCGCTGCGCGGGGGTAGGGAAGTGGAGGGGGGCGGCCGCCCGCCCCATCGACATTCATTACTCGCGGCGCGTATTCGGCGCGAATAATTGACATGTCACTTATCTCCCTGCGCGTACAACACGATCGTCTGGAGAGCTGTCAGCTCCAGGCTGCACAAGCTCCTTGTAAGCAGAACATCTGCATTGGTGTAAGCAGTTACAGATACAGCCTGAACGCATGAAACAAATAAGAGAAATGCATGCTGCCCCTCCGCCTCTTATCAGGCAGGAGGTAGGGCAGAATCTAGCAGCTAGAGACTCAGTAATTGCCCAGTTACTTTACATAGAGCGATCACTGGGAGAGGAGTAGAGAGGAGCTGAGACAGCCTTTATTATACAGACACAGCCATCTGAGGCAGTTCGCTTCACGTTGGTTTTCCACAGCTCAGAGGGGAGTAAACACAGAGTGCAGGCAGCCAATCACAGCAGAGGGGGCATATTCCATCCAGGGGACATGTCCGCACAAGTTGAATGAAATATCAGCCAGTCAAATCACAGAAAGGGGGGCGTGGCCATCCACCTCCTGCAGAAATAGCTATAGATGCACAGATTAGCTGATTTCAGCTATAATAATTGATTTAGGTAATGCAAACTAATTGCAAAAGTGCTTACTTTTACTGTCCCCATCATTAGAGATATGATCTTTGCAGCAAGAAAACCCCTTTAACATACATTTTGGCGACAGCATCACAGCCAAAGACTGCTCTCTTTGCAAAACTTTTGAAGCCATGTGTGTTACTCTATTACTGAAAGTGTAAACGATGTCAAATTTAACGTTTTAGTGAAAACAAAGAGGTCATTATTAAAACTGCCTTGTAGCGCACACGGCTGTGGCAGCAATTGTTAGTCATCTTCCAAGCCGCCGTATGGCAGCTCATTAAAGTAACGAGAAGCACATAACCTTTCAGCACAAATAGAAGATAATAACTCTCAGCCACTTGATCTAAACAAAAGTTCATTCTCTGCAACCCGAAAACGCACTGAAAACATCCTGATGACTAAATAAGCCGTGCAAATAAATGCTAATGTCTGTCAGATCCCTCCTGGTGCAAGGATGGGGGCGCCTACACACCTGCGGAGCAGCGCTCCATACACATCAGTAATACATGGTTGAGAAACACCATGATCACTTTGCTGCCTGCCTTTGATAAGCCCTTGTTGTCAGAAAGGTCACCACAATCTGATTTCTGCACTTGTGACATTCGTGTCAGTGTAATGGTCTGAAAGGAAGGGGGAGGTGTTAGCACCTAAAACATTTTCATATCAAAATTATATTAATTATAGTAACTATCAAAGTACTTTGCATTTTTTTCGTAACAGAAAATATCTCATGTTATTCTCTCGCCTATATCCCAGTGGTGCTGCTAATCAAGAGTGTGCTCTAAGCAGAATCAGTCTCCTTCCCCCCTCTGGAAGCGGATGATTTAGTCCCTTCTTATTTTCCATGTAGATATGTAATGTTGGGATTGGTGTAGTGAAGCGAATGGAGATATCAGAGGGATCACCACATTGGGACCAGGTCGCTACAAGGTTAAGTGCTCGCTTTACACGGATGACTTGATGGTCTTCTGCGCTGACCAGCGTTCAGTGACGGCACTCACCCGTGAGGAGATTGACAAAGCTTCAGGGGCTAAAGTCAACTGCGGAAAAGTCAGAGGCTATGATTGTCGGAAATTGGCAGCCGTCCACCTCCATCCCTTTCCCATCAAGCCGGATTTCATCAAAACGCTTGGAGTCTTGTTTGGTAAGGAAGGTGCGGCCATAAAGTCTTGGCAGGATCTGTCAACCAATGAATCTGTTTGTGGAGCCTCAGACAGCTCACCATGGTGGGCAAAGCGCTGGTTCTGCAGAAAGTTCTGCCTGTGCTCCAGTACACTACACAAGCCTGCTCGCCTCCCTCCCATTGCCACCACTTGCAGGGCCACTACCGGAGCTGTTTTTCACTTCATTTGGGGTTCCAGCCTGGATCGAGTCAAGCGGAACATCATGTCCAAGGATCCTTTAAAGGGTGGGAAAGGAATAATAAGTGTGTTACTGCCGGCAGTGACAAACTCACTGCTAATTGTTAGATGCGTCTCTGGGTCCGTTCATATGGACCCAGACACGCATCAGAAAAGCGGATTTTCTGATAATCTGATAAGAGTACCTTGCACATGGATGAGAGGGCCCAGAGTATACCAAAAACATTCCCCAAATCAGAATGCTGCCACCACCAGTTTGTGTTCTTCCAGCAATGGTTGCAGAGTGATGTTTCTCACCTGACAAGCCAAAACCATCTTTTCATTAAAGCAGGACTTGTAAGAGGAGGGGACTCTAAGCAAATCAATGAAGGTTCAATTCCGATACTGCTGTGAAAAGTAAAGCTTTTTCTGTCAATGCAATGCTGTTAGCAGAGGTGCAGTGACCACCCATCTGCCTCGGAGCCTTAGGGTTCACTAAAAAGTGACGTCTGGTAGCCGCCCAGTTCATTTTGTTGGTGAGCAGCTCCACTGTAGCAAGTCATTCCACTGTTGTAATGCACCATTTGTCCATCTGATACACTTTCACCAGAGCAGCACGAAAACATTTCACAAACTGCGCAATTTCAGAAATACTGCCACCCTTGTCAATAATCAGCCCTTTTTGCAACTCTGATAAATCACCTCTTTAACCCATGAGGGATGTGTGTGCAGACCACCTCTCTCACTTTATATACCCACCAAGCCTGCTCACAACACATGGCTTCCTTTACAAGCAACGCACGGCTGACATGAAAAGTAGAAAGGGTTATAATAATGTGGCTCAACCAGGTAGTTAACTTCAACAAAACCTGTGCAAAAATCTTTTAAAAAGCATCTGATGATCATCCCAGGCCCCACCCTCAACAAAAGGGACGTTTTTTTTCCAAATTAAGCTATTGATTTCTAGGCACTAAGTTGAAGGGGTTCTCTCACTACAACAATTGCTTTCTATGTTAAAGATCTTGCAAATACAAGTCACTTTGTAATAAATTTCCATTAGCAGTGTCCTACCTATTCCTAGATATCCCCTCTTGTATGGGCTGCATCAACTCCTCAGGTCACTATAGCTACAGACCTGTTTGATCTCTCCTGATAGGCTGCCAGCACTGGTTGCTATAGCTACAGACCTGGCTTCTACTGCAGCCTAGAAGAAACCAGTCAACACGCGCCTGAATTCAAAATAAAACCAAAAGAACAGGACTCGGGTAAGATGAATCAATGTAGTGAGACAACCCCTTTAATGCCCTGCTATTCTGTATCACTTTATGAAATGCTTCTGAGGAAAAATATGGAGATGGCATTGTGTCAGATCCGGAACCTCTGAATCTTCAAATCAGATAAAACGGCTGCTAAAGGTCCTCAGTCTGAAAAAGCACTTAAAAGGGAATCATTTTCCAGGTCACAAAAGAAATTCAGCCATCAAAACCGCGCCATTCAACATCCTGCCTGACTGTATTCTTCAGGAACAATGCGGGCCACGTACGTGTCATCCAAGCACTCTTCAAAAAGAAAAGATTCCACTTATCTATTCTTAAAACCGTCAAAATAGTGAGGCTCCACCAAAATAAATTGGCCACCTAATGTACTAATTGTATCTCACAGCAGTCAGAGCAGTTTGCTAGGCAAGCAAAGAGATTTTATTTGAAAAGCTGCAAACTTGATTTGTTCTAAAGCCTTCAACACATGACCATCGCTACAATGTGGGACAGAAAATCAACACTACACATAGGAATAGGATTGTTTTTGTAAAATATGCACCTATTCTCAAAGATCATTCAGATGAATAGGACAGCAACAAAAATTCGGAAAATACAGTCAAAAAAAAAAAAAGCTTTCAACATGTAGGGAACAGTAAATTAATTATTTTTACAAATATATTGCTTTATTTTGCTTTGTTGAGGAGAGAAGAGAGACTGTGTACGCTCAGAGGGCACACAGGTTTCTTTAGGTTACCAACCTGCTCTCCCCTTTTCTCTCTGCTTTTTGTCTTATCTCATAACAGGGCTTGACATCACCACAGGTCGGCACATAGGACACCAGCAGCTTAAAGAGAACCTGCCACATAGATTATGCCCCCCTGGCTGAGGACAGAACAAGCTAGTGACAGACCTGCTGTTTCCAGCGCTGTGTCCCTTATTCTGTAAGATGCTGGAGTTTTAGAGCATTAAATGCTCAAATCTGCAGTTTTCAGCCCGAAAAGTCATTCAGAGTGTCAGTTTTTTTCAAACCCCGCCCACCTGAGGCTAGCCCCGCCCACCTCAACTGACAAACCTATTACTTTGAATAGGTAGAAACATGTGAATAACTGTCAGTTGGGCGGGGCTAGCCTTTGGTGGGCGGGTCTAACTTCTACTCATGAATAAGATTTGAGGGGTAAATACCCTAAAACTCCAGCATCTTACAGAATAAGGTACACAGCACTGGAAACAGCAGGTCTGACACTAGCTTGTGCTATATCAGCAAGGGGGGCATAACCTATGTGACAGGTTCCCTTTAAGAACAATGTGTTTTATCCCCAAGGGTATGTTCACACGGTGTAATTGCGCTGCAAGACGCCGAAGTAGGGCCCGCAATTATGGCATAAGCAGACGTCCTCTCGGGTACACAGTACGTGTCGGGGGAAAGAAGTGACATGTCGCTTCTTCACGGTGCTTACATATTGGGGAAAACTAAAGTGAATAGGGGTCTGGCCAGCGTATACTTATAAAGCAGCAGGCATATAGCAGTACGCACACTACGCGCCACTATATGTCTGCAAGAAGCAGTTTGAACATACCCTTACAAACAAAGGAGGCTTTTAGCTCTGAAGCACTCAGCTGTAAAGAAAAGATCTTCTGTTTTCATATTAGAGCAATTGAGAGAATGGGAAAATGGAGCCGATATGCTAATCACCGCTATAGAACCACCCACAGCCTGACCAGGAAGAGACAGGATGCATGAATCTGAAGCTGCTTTTGGTTCTCTGAAACAACTCCTCTAAATATAAGGATATAATAAAACACACGGTGCTAAGGAGGAGGTCTTAAAATTATTTTAAAGACAATTAGATGAACAAAATAAAAAACCCCCCCCGGCCCATAGAATATTTTCCCGGGTGGTTTACCCCGAAAAATAATTGACATGCCCTTTCCCCTGTCGCGTATTGTGGGGAGGGGGGAGAGGGACTAATCCATATTTCTCTATGAGAACTGGGATCCGTAAGACTGGGAGGTTTCAGCCCTAATTGAGATGGGCGAATTGATTCTAACGAAGTGGAATTCGTTTGAATTCAGGAAAAACTCGGTTCTGAACAAGTCGAATTTGGGGTATTTCGGGGGTGAACGAAGGTGTTTTGATTTATTAAAAAGGCTGCGAGCACATGGGGTTACATGGGGCAAAGAAAATTTTGGGGAAGAAGGGCATAGCCCGCATGGCATGTGCAGGATGAAGCAATCGAGACGGCGGGTTCTGTGCGTCACGCACTTATAAGCGGGCGCGACTGGGGTCAATCCCTCACGTCTGAAGGGGGAAAGGGGTGCCCCGGCTGATAGTCTTTCTGAAGAATGATTTTTATACAGGATTTTTGGGGGGTCTCGCTTGTCTAGAGACTGTTCTTTAAGTTCTATTTCTGATTTTTGGGGTATTGGATCTGAAATCCAGTTTGGTCCACTGCAGTGCTAAATTTTTAATGTATCTGCTCACAGCACATTGAATATCCAAGGGGGTCTAAGCCGTTTGTTGTATTTTTTGAAACAGCGTTTTAACAATCAAATACCCCTTCTTTTTTTGGCTGCCAATTTTTTGGGCCCCAATTTAATCCAGGGGTTAATTAAGGTTGTTCTGGTTTGTGGTATAAAAAAACAGTCTTTCACGCCAAAAAAATTTTTCTGCAGCCTAATTCAAGCAAGGTTAATTACAATTTTTTTTTTTGTTGTGTAGCTAGAAAACACGCCATTGTCACGCTACAAAACTGTAGTTTGTGGTTGCTCAATTGTTTGGCACAATTTAATCCCCAAAGGGTTTTAAATTAAGCGTTGTTCTGCAGTTGTACCAGTAAAAAGAAACTTTGTTTTTTTTACGCCACAGGGGAAATTCTGTAGCATAATTATATTTTCGAAGGTTAATTAAGCCTGTTTGTGCTTTTATTTTCAGTAAAATACAAGAGTTTTTCACGGCACTTTAAAGTCAATTTCCTGCCCATTTGTGGGGAATTTTTTCAAGGGTTCCCCAAAGTTGTTAGGGGTTATTTGGGTCAAATACAGGGTGTGTATTTATATTACAGATATTTCATAAAAACAGTGTTGTACATTTTGAAAAACGTTTGTAGACAAAGAGGTGCCAGGCTCTGCCCCTGCGAGTGGCAGGGGGGAAAAAACATTCCGGGAAAGGGCCCCAGGTCGCGCACAGAAGGGGACATCGCAGCGGGGGTCACTCGGTGAGGCCAACTGCCGCTGTCATTAGGGGCCCATGTGTTGTTCAGAAACCCCCAATGGTTCTTGTTGGGTTTGACTGGTCATCATTCCCCCCCAGTGCATTGAAACCCAGCCCAAAATCGGTGGGAACGTGGACACAAAACCCCTTTGTTGGCATGGCCCCGGGAGCATGTCAGGGGCCTCACCCGTCCTCAAAACCCCTCCGTCCCATGGGTTCCCTCAGCCAGAGATTACCCTGTGGTCTGGGCTCAGCGCCACTATATAGCGAGGAAATGAAAAATTTGAGGAGGGCAGTCAGCAGCTACTTGGCAGCGAGAAATGGGGGCCAATTTCTTGCTTCTTGCGTGGCGGCAAAAGTATGATGTGGAGAGTGGCATGGGAGGTCTGTTGTGAGGGGGTCACCTTGCATACCAAGACCGGTGATGAGGGGTAGCAGTACGAGAAACACAAAAAGATGTTTATGTAGCCGACCGCACTTGGGGAGCGGGTGAGGCAAGGGTTCATCATTTGTCAGGAGAAAAGGGCGTCAGTTGGGTCAGGGAGCGGCGCGCCAGCGTGGGCATGTGGCCCCTGAGTCACAGGGGGGTAGCAGCCGTGTGGGGTCGGGAGCCCGCGGCCCCGGGGGAAAAAACCCCCTTCGCAGGTCCAAGAAAAAAATACGGACAGGGGCTCAGCGGGGAGGGCGGCGTAGTCACTCGTGCGGAGTGTGGCGGTTTTAAAAACCCACTCGGCGGTGTGGCAGTTCTTGGCCCAAAGGGGACGGAGGAGCCCAATATGGGTATATAGAATCTGGGGCAGAAAAAGTGAAGCGTGGCCAGGGAAGTAAGTTGGCACCCCGGCCCTGCGTCAACACATGCGCATCCCAAACGGTGGCCTGGGGAAACGGGGGCTCGATGTGGTGGTCCATCCCGCCGCCGCGCAAAAAGCAGCAGTGCGCCCCGTGGCATGCTGCCATTACAGCCAGTCAAGGCTCCACCCACCCTGCAGAAGGGAGCGTTTCTCGTTCAGCGAGGGATTGAAAGAGACAACAGTTTTGCGGTCCAACCACCCAAAGGGTGCACAGTGACCGTACCCCTTCCCAAGTTTTTGGTGCTGCAGTCCCCCCCTTTTTTCCAAATGGTGGACTCGCACCTTCAGAGAAAAATGGCTTGTGCCGACCCGAGTGGAGAGTTCCAAGCCGTAATTTCTTTTCCAAAAGGCAAGTACCCACTTCAAAAAATATGTAGAACAGAAAGGGGGCCAGTCCTTGAGCTTATCGGTTTGTTCCAAGGTGCACGGCAGGCGGGATGTCTGGAGCTGTAACTACGGTCAGGGCCAGTACTGTCCTTTACGGCCCATGGGTGAATGGTTTCTGCCAGGCACCCCAACAATTGGACAGGAGACGCCGTTTTTCTCCTCCACGTGTCAACTGCTGACCTGCCCAAGTCCCGCCCTCCCCTCCCCCCCCACCACCCCATTCGCCTCCACAAGAAAGCTCCATCCCCAATGGTAGGGACAGGGGTGTCACGCATTTACACCGGGCTTCCCTGGGGAAAAAGTAACAGGGGGGGAACTGCTCCGGGTATGCAGCAAAAAAATCGATGTGTGGTTTTCCCCGGGCCCCCAACTGCAAATC
Source organism: Phyllomedusa bahiana (assembly GCA_025379985.1). Taxonomy (NCBI): domain Eukaryota; kingdom Metazoa; phylum Chordata; class Amphibia; order Anura; family Hylidae; genus Phyllomedusa; species Phyllomedusa bahiana. The sequence continues at coordinate 66,687 of JAODAL010003903.1, read as the reverse complement.
GGAACCCTGGTGTGGCAAGGGGAGGAACATGGTGTCCGGCGGCCCCGAGGGGGATGGTCATGCGCCTGCAGGGCGCACATTTTAAATTGGTTGGAAAAAGGTTCTAAAAGTCTTCCACGATTTTAGAAGATTCTGAAAAGGGCCCAAAAAACTGTGCATGCACTTCACCATTCCACAAAGCCAGGAACCCCTCCTCGATTTGCAGCAGAAAACGGCCCCCCCCCAACACTCTGATATGCGATTTTTCCACCCGCTGGAAATTCCAGCCTGACATGTTGGACAATTATAAACGAGAAAGGCCTTTACGATTTTTTGATGTCCAGGCGGAAGGAGTACCCCGGGTGAAACTTTGATGTCAGCCAGGGCAGTTTTCGGCGTGACACCTCCCTTTTGTTGAGGCCATTCGAGGGGCGAGTTATTTGTCAGTCGCGGACTACGGGTTAAAAAACGTCATTCACTTTCATGTCGGGAAAAGATCTGAAAAATCGTCTGGGCAGGGGACGGAGACGTGGGGGCTACATCTCGCGGCCACATGAGTCCGGGGGGACTGAAATGGAGGTGGAGGACGAGACATTGGGCAGAAGCATGTTGGTGAAATGAGGGTTTTCTCCCCAGGTGAGGAGGAGGAGCAGTTGAGGAGTGGAGATGGGGGGGGCGGGGCCCCTCGGTCCTTGTGCAGATGGCCCGCAGCATGCTGTTTGCCTGGCTAGGCCCCTCGTCCCGTCCCAAAATGGGAGCCTTTTTCCCAGTATTAGGGGGAGGACAAACTCAAATACTATAGGGAAATCCTCCGTAGTCATTTGGCCCCGCTCCCTGTGCGGCTCGTTCCTCCTTGACAGGTCTGCCGGGGGGTTTCCCTCAGCGCTCAGTATTACTCCCGCGGGGGGGGGGGAAAGCTGGGGGGGGGGGGGGGGGGTCGGGCGTCCCAGTCCCAGGCACCTAGTCTGGAGTCATATAAGCGCTTCCTTCCCCCCCTAGTGAGGGGGCGTCGCCAGAAAGCAGCAGGACCGGGAGCAGACCCTGAACCAAGAGGTGGTGGCCTATTGGACAGCACTCTGCCCCCCCGTTAAAAAGGTCCGTGGACTAGGGGCCCCAAATGGCGTGGGGCCGAAAACTTCCCGAGTTTGCAGTGGAGAAGCTGTCCTGCCGGCCAGTAGTGTGATCAGAGGGGGTTGTTCAGGGCGGGGGGGGGGCCATCGTTCCCCCAAGGAGAACCGCTTGCCCCGGGAAAAATGTGGAACGACTGCCCTTTTTGTAAAGAAAATCAGGCGTGGTCGGCCCCGGATTACCAAAACCAATGCCTTAGGGTCAGGCTCATCAGCCATGACGCCTCACCCAAATGGGAAATGAGTTGGGTTCAAACTACCCGCCCCGCCATATTTGAGCCGCCACCCCCCTGATGCCACACATCTGTGACGTTTTCCTCTGCCCCCAACCATCTTTCCAGGAAAGGTATTGCCCCACCCCCACACTGTCATTGTGCCATCTTGACCCCATGGGTTGCTCCCGCCGCCCTCACTCCCCTCTTGTCATTGTGCCACCAGTGGCCCTACTCCGTTTTTGCCACCTCCAGGTGATTGTGACGTCTGACTATGCCCCGCTGCTGTGGCTGCTGCCCTGACCCCAGACACTGTGTCATTGTGCCCTCTGTGGTCTATTTTTTGTTTTTGTCACCCCCAGAAATTTATTGTGCCAGTCTGACCTCACGTGCTGCCCCCGTCACCTCCCCTCTCTGTCATTGGCCACTCTGTGGCCCATCCCGTTTTTGCCACCCCAGAATGTCATTTCCACTGTCTGACCTCATGTGTGCTTGACCTACACAGTGTCATTGTGCCATTGTCTGACACATCTGTTGTGTGGCGCTGTCGGACCTACACACTGTGTCATTGGCCACTCTGTGGGGTACTATGTTTTGCACCTCCGAATGTATTTGCACTCTCTGACCCCATGCTGCTGTGGTGCCGCCGTACCTCCACACTCTGCACTATGTTGCCCTGAGCCCCTCAGCTTGCTTTTTTCCGCTGTTTGTGTAGACTTTAGGGCAACATTCCGCTTCGTTTTTTTTGGGCGTTTTTCCCCCCTTAAGTGCCCATGGAATTTTGAGTGAAGCGATTTAAGAGCGGCGGCAGTCTGTGGTGTATATAAAGACAACATTGTATGAAAAACCCAAAAAAAGCTCCCCCTGCATATTTAAACTGGCCAACGTTCTATCACCTGAGGCTCTGTTTCGCCCGGAAAAAGCTGTTTTTAACGTGATTCATCCCCGAAGTAAATTTGGCGAAAATTATTTTTTGTCGGGAAATTTGCGAAGTGAGCGAACCAAATTTTTAAAAAATTTGCCCCTCTCTACCATAATTCGGCATATGGCCTCGAATTACAAGCTAAAAATGGCGCAGAATAGGCCAGTGAAATAGAAATTAAGACAGTTTCCAAATATATTGCTTTTTTCACCTTTTTTTGTTAAAGGGCTACAAATATTTTTTTTCACTTTTTTGGGCTCTATTTGGGTTCCCCAGTGACCGACCTGTTTACCCCCTTTTCCCCTGCTGTTTGTTCTATGTGATGCAGTGAGTGACTTTACACGGTTGTGGTAGCCAGAGTTGAGAGTTGTGTGTTATCGAACTTTCAGCAAAAGCTAGTAATTTCTGTTTACTTTAGATAAAATTCTGCTAGCGTTTCGAGAAGTAATCTAAACCATTACAGACGAAAAGTTAAAAGCACAGGTTGTTTAATTACTGAAGCCCGACCAGGAAGTAAAGGATGATCTTGAAACCTGAGGGGAGACAACTCCTTTAAGTTCACTTTTTTGGACACTTGTGCTGGTGGGTTTTTTTTATTTTTTTTTTTTTATTGTTATTACACATAAAAATTACACCATGTCATTATCCAACAACAAGTAGGCCAAACACACAAAAGCAGTGTGCGAAAAGTGTTAGGGCATATCTCCACTGCATGGATTTTCCGCCCGGCGGTCCAAAAAAAAACATAGAACATGTTCATTCTTCCGCCCGGTTTTCGGACGGAATACGAACATGTATGTGAAGGGGGACGGATTTTTCCCCCAAGCGGAGGGAAAAACCGTCCCCGGGGGCCCTGTGCATGGCATGAAAAATTTTATATTATATTACGGAAGACGGGGAAAAGGTAGCCACTTTAAAATTTGGGGTGTTTGGCATTTTTTGGGTGTGGTAAGCCCCGTAAGGCCGTGTTTTAACGGGGTTTTTTCCCGAGGTTTGTAGCCCTATTGAGTCACAAAACCGCCCTGAATAAGGGGCGGGGGCGCCGATCCGGCCCATAGACAATGCTTGTTTACGGCACGCCCCCGCCCTAAATAATGTGATGTCACTTTTTTCCCTGGGGGATTTGCCGAGGGGGGGGAGGGGATTCCCTGTTTTCTATGGAGCAGTGGGTTACCGTAATGCAGGACGGATTGGCGCCGTATGAAAAGCAAATCCGGCGCCAATCCGTGCCCAAATAAAACGGGAACGAGGCCTAATGCTTACCCAACCTACAAGCACTGGATGTAAAATTTTTTCCTTCTCTGTGCTTCCAAAAGGGGGTTCTTTGGGGGATCTTTGTGTGACACAAGCACTGAGGTCTGATCGAAGAAAATCAGATCTCTTATGCTGCTAGGTCCCACTTCCCTATCTAGCTAATGTATTTTGTACAACACCACTCAAATAAAAGCTGCATTCCTCTCCCCACCTTTGATTTACAGGTGAACTTTGTATATGGCCCAAAAAAAAAAAAAAAAAAAAAAAATTTAGCTTCAGGGCAGCCCCCAGGGGAGAAAAACTACAAGCTGCTGAAAGGTAAAGAAGATGACACCCTCTCCTAATAAGATATTGCAGTTTCATATACAATCAGGTACAACTGAGTTAAACAAAAACTGAGCTGATAGCTGTGCATTAGCTCAGTTTCTGCGCGAGTCTCCCATCTCATCTTGAATTTTAATGAACCCCTTTTTCCTTTAGAGACTTGACTTGCAGGTTAATAACAAGTTCCATGACCACTCCAAACCTGTTCCTTGTTTAACAAAAAGTTAAGATGGTAAAAAGAGGAGAGATTTTTTTGTACATTTTCCAAGTGAACAGAGAACCGTTTTCTCACATTAAATCAGCAATTCCTGGCTCCACAGTGGCAAGATAATTTTACAGATGGGTGAACCAAGACATCAATAAAGTAACTTAGTTGGAGTTAATGAGAAAGGAGTCAGCGGGACACGGACTATAATTTCTGAATTAATTTGGTTGCCGAAAACTCTGCAAGGGAAATGTAGCAAATAAAACTAGATATTTTTCTTTTTTTTAAGCAACCGTCTCCTTCCCCTATTAATATTTACTGTCGGATATAAAACTTGCTGCTGCAAAACAAACAGAACGTGCGGTCCTCATGCTTCACTCACAAATCAATAGAGGCAGCCAGCGGGGCAGCACCGGGCAGAGACGCCCGCCATACATTCTCACAGCAATCCATCTGTGTGATTTCAGTCCTCTTTTTGGTGCCATATTCTTGAACGTACTTACAAGTTACTTGAGGAAGGATGCAGAGCTTCCAGCAGGGTGCAAAGATGCAAGAACAGACATCTTATAGTGAGCATGGCACAATGAAGTGGACTGAGCTCACCCAGATCACTTGTGGCGGGTAGGTTTCATTCATTTAACCCATTAAGCCGAACACCTGAAAAGTATTTAAATGACCAGAACATTTTTTTTGTTTTTGCTTCTTGGTTTCAACAGTTGTACTTTTTTTTTTTTTCAATGACCAGTTGTATGAGGGCTGTTTTATTCGAGACAAGTTGTACTTTGGAGGGAATAGTTTAAATTTCCTTATAAATATTGCAGAATTTTTATTTTTTTTAAATTTTTTTTTTTTTACCCATTCATATTTCACACTTAATAACTTGTTAGTTTTAAATTTTACAAGGGTTTTTACGGTCGTGTGGATACTTAATATGTGTAGGGTTTTTTTTTTGTGGTGTAAAAAATAAAAAAAAATTATTTATTTTTTTATTTATTTTTTTTTTTCACTTTTTCTGGGGTTTTTTTTTTTTCTTTTTTTTTAAATTTCCCCTGAAGGGAAACTGTTTTACTTTTTTTTTTTTTTTAAACACTTAGTAATGTATTAGCATATTCATTTATGCTTTAAAACATTATATCTGTGTCACTTTGGGCACAGGCAGTGATCTGGACAGCCCCACAGTGCGTTCCGGTCCTGGCGTGTTACACACAGCTCTGGGGCTACTCTAGGTCCCCCGGGCTGACTGTGGAGAGTTTCCCGGGTTCTGTCGGGTCACGGGGGGTTCCGATCAAACCCCACAGAGCAGGGGAAACCTTTGATTGGCTGCAGTAAAACGAACCCCCGCAATCAAAGGGTTAAAGCTCGGGTTGCGGAGGTTTCCTCGCTCCCCGATGCCTTTCAGGGGAAAGCTCTGGGATGGGGCTTTTGGTAGTACAGCCCCGATCCCAGCGCAGCTGCGGCAGGGGGCCCGCAAACTCCGATGTCTGCAGTGACGTCTAAAGACGTCGCTGCAGACGAACGACCTGAAATGCCCGACGTCTAAAGACGGTGGGCGGTCATTAAGGAGTTAACTTGGATAGGGTAGGTCCGCACGGCAAGGAATTACAGACGATTTTTGAAAACCGTCAAAAACCTGACTGTAAAACCGTCCTCATAGACCTCAATAGAAAATCAAAACTGTCATCTACACGGGTCAGATTGTCTGAAGATTTCAAAACTGGTGTTTCTTTCATAAAAATTGGTCTAAGTTCAATAATCTGCTGTACTTCACTCAGAAAGTGGCAGAAAAATTTACTATTGAAGTCAACGGGATGGCATGGAAAACCACAAAGGCTTTGTGCAGGTTTATTGGCGTGGATTTTGGTGCGGATCTGCGTCCGAAAACTCAATAGCGCTCTATGATGTAAACACCGAAAACTGCGCCAGGAAATGAAAACCGGTAAAAATCCAAGGGTTTGGGTGTAAAATGCTGTTCAAACACTTAGACAGGATTCAGAATCCAACAAGTATTTTCTCCTCTGTCGTGTGGATGTGCCCTAAGGGTATATTCACACGGCGTGTTTAGTCCGTGTTACATACGCTTTTAGATGCCTGTTTGGATCTATCTGTTGGACCCTAACCGGATCCAAACACGTATCTAATAAATAGCAGTGTGATTTACATTGCTTTTAATATGAAACACGCATTGGTGTTCACACGAGTGATCGCTGCTGCGCGTCTCACTGCATCTTTCGGATCTGTCCCAAGAACTGACATATCAGTTCTTGGTCCAAAAGACACAGCAGGAGCCCTATAATAAACTATAGGGTGCGATCCTGCTGCATCCAAACATGCAGCTGGTATTTTTACCCCCTTTAGCTCATTAGAAATTACTTTTAGAAAATGTAGCAGCAGAAATGTTGCTTGCCTGCAGCAGCATACAGAATCTCCGGCTGAGGCAACCGTCTGTTAGGTCACATGACTTCGCAGCAGCAGCGAGAAATCCTCGATGCAGCTGCAGGTAAGCAAAATTACTGGCACTACTGTGTACTTAAAAGCAATTCTGATTAAAGAAAGAAAAAAAAAAAAAAGTGATCCTTTAACCTATCTGTATGGGTTTTAAGTGTGGGAAATCCCATGCAAACACAGGTAGAACACACAAACGTCATGCAGATGTTGTCCTTGCTGAAATTTGAAGCAAGGACCCCAGTGCTAACCACTGAGCCTATTAGACCATCCTAAAAGACAACACAAATGGAGAAAATGGAATACTCTCTACCAACAATAGCAGTAGTCTAGACTACTGGGTCAGGAGCTCTCCAAAATGGCAAGTTCTCAGGGGCGTTTAATGTATTCAGCAGTTAGTGACTGCACATTCTTGGACCAATATTGGTCATCTGAAAACCAACAACTTGGTCATGGGCATCAAAGGCTAGCTAATGCCTGCGGGAAGCAAAGACTAGCTTGTCTCGTTCAATTCCACCTAAAAGTTCCTTTTTTTTTTTTTGGGTGCTACGGTAATAGCCGGCTGTGACAACACACAGGGCACCACAGCTCGGCATGTATGCAGTCAAGGGTTGCAGACTGGTCAGATTGCCTATGTTAAGCCTCTGTCAAACACCACAAGTGCCTACAACAGAGCATTAAGACCAATCATGGAGCGATCACTGACTTTAAAGGCATGTTCACACGGCGTAGCTGGAGCACAATTGTGCCAAAATATGCCAAGCAAATATGGTAGAATGTTACTAGTAAAATCCCAGTTGTTGCTCAGTCAACTGATTTTGCGATTGTATTTCTTGGTGAAAGAAGCGATAGGTCACTTCTTTCCTAATTACGCACCAAGAAATAAAAAGGTGTAAGCCGCCTCATGCTGAAAATACAGAACAGAGCTAGTGAAGGTGCACAGTGGCACATGAACCTAGCCTAACATGACCGTGCCAATCAGGTGTATGTACAGTATATCATTCACCCCATGGAGGAGACCGTACCAGGAAGAAGGCCAGGCAGCAGAGGCTGTGTATTGCTCTGGTTAAAGTTCTGCTGGGAAGCCTTGGGTCCCGGCATACTTCGATAAATACCACCTACTTCAAGTCAGTGTCTGTTGTGAGTGTACCGTTAGGCATATGCCAAGTAGAGAGATTTCTTGTATGAGCCTAAACCAGCCTCAAAAAACATTCAGGTGATCTGGGAAGGTGAGACAGTAAGGCTATGTTCACACAGCTTAATTGCGGGACGTATTTCGCCCCACAATTACAACGTGTATGCGTGGGAGAGTGGGGGAAGTTGGTGGTGGCAGCTCGCCGGCCCCATAGACATGCATTATTCTCAGCGCGTATACGCCGTGAATAATTGGCATGTCACTTCTCTACCCGCTCGCCGTATTTCGAGAGCGGGGAGAGGAGACGTAATCCATTGTTCTCTATGGGAACTGTGGATTACCGTAATGACCGGGACGTATTTCAGCCCGTAATTTGCGCCGTACTGCGTGAATTACGGGCTGAAATACGTCCCGAAATAAGCAGTGTGAACATTGCCTAACAGGGAAGCTGTTAAACGTCCAGACCCAGAAAAGCAGCTGTACCCAGGGAATACTAGTGATGGGGAGCTCAGTAAGGGAACACAGTGGTAGACGTCACAAAAACCGCTGCAGAGCTGTTAAGTTCAAAGCACTGTTTCCTATGCGAGACCCGAAGCGGAGGGCTGACCAGCACAGTTGCTCACATTACTAGTAATATTATTATATATTATATATATAATATATATTTATATATATATATCTATATATATCTCAAACGGGTTGTCAAGGAAAACATAGGAATAAAAATGTAAAACATCTCAAAAAGCTGGCCCAACAACAGCCAATATTATTGTCTCTGCACTGTATGTAACCGCCCTTCCCTTCACCTGAGCAGTAACATTTCCTGCTTGAAAGCGGTTTCTATTTCCTCTGTAACACTAAGAGCCCCAGAATCCTTTGCAGTGCATGCCTCCTGCAAGTGCGGCCATTTCCCCATTCTGTGAGGCAGTCTGGTAGCGAGCCAAGAGCCGCCCTACAAAACGGAATAACCCCTTTAGGGACTAGCTGCCTCAAAGGCCCAGAAAGTGCCCAAATACAATTTGCACCAAAAATAATGACACACATGCTTTACACCAGATTTTAGGAAGTTTCTGGACACCTCCAAATTACAACCTGTTCTCACATTCCCTAATGGCTCAGTGTGTTATTAGCCCGATTCCCAAGAGAAAGGTCACTGGTTCGAGCAGCCAAGAAGATTCCCCAAGAAAAGAGAAGCAGCATCATCCAGCTCATCAATAGCGTCTCTCGGCCAAGAAAATTGCCAAACTGCATCATGTGAGGCCCTGACAGCTGCAAGAATATGAAATGAAGTCCGTCCATTGGGTGTAGGACCAGAAGCCTGTTCCTTCACCCCACTCAATAGGTCCTCAAAAGGCCAGTTGGCCGAAACGTCCGACCGTGGGATTTGCACTATAATTTTCTCAAATATGTCATTTTGTACAACATGGAGAGCTAAATCAATCTGATACCTTGTAAACCTTTCTAATGTGTGAATAAAAACACCATCTACGCAAAAAAATCATACAGTGCCGTTGATATTTAGATGACTGAAATGTTTGAAACTTTCCTAAGGTAGTCTTTATGCTTGCATTGGAGGCTCGGTTCAGAACCACCATTGTAAATTTTGTCAGGAATGACGGGAAAAAAAACAAAAAGAGTGCAGTGTGCTGTCTTATTTTTCTGGTAATGGGGTCCATTGGTATCTGTTTTAAAATGGGCCCGGTGCCACCCTTTGCTACGGAGGTCCCAATGAAAGCACCGAAACAGAACCAGGCAATAACTAAATGTCAGCAAGCTATGCATTTAATAAAATGATGCATTAGGAATATTTAAATGTATTTATTTCTACCAACTTAAAAAAAAAAAAAATCAGTCTCCTTTCCCTAACTGGGAATAGGCACAGGGTTTCTCGACCTTAGGAGATTTAGAAACAACATATATACTGATGTACTGCTTTCATCCCCTGCCTCACCACAACATATACTCATGGACAAGGAAGGAGATTTTACTTTCATTCCTCTTGTCCATTCCTCTTATCAGCATTTAAAAAAATGGAAGGGAACTGGGAAAAAAAACGCCACCTAACACATGTTCAGTACAGAACAGACCATGAAGTTTCCTTCTTGTATTTATGGCACTGATTTATGCGAGCGCCATAGCCTACAGCTGACTTCCAGCACCTCTTTCAGTCAATATTCAATTGCCACCAAAGGACATTTGATTTACTCCGTGACAGGTAAATACAGCTCCTGTTTTCTTATACAGACGGTGAAGCATCCTTAATCCCATGCCTAGAAGAAATACAGGAGCTTGAGGCGGCAATGCACAGCAAAATAGGAGGGCAAAGGCTCACATGTAGAAGCATACACTGGGATATCCGTGGCACACACTTGTGCACTACTGAAATGTGTGGCTGACTGTGAGTATCACATATACTCTTTATATTCACTGCTAAATCGAAATGGCCTCAAACCTCTAGAGACTTCTAGAAATACAAATTCTCACTGGCACATGGATATCGCGCCTTATTGTTTAAAAACTAATAACTTTTAATACAGGAAATCATAAGAAAAAAAATTGTAAGCAAAAATGTATTAAACAAACTCCTATACAAAAGTAATGTGGTGACTTGTAGGGTCAAAGATCAAACTTGTCACAACCATCAGGTGATCTGGTTGATATACGTTCCTGACGTTGCACGGCTCCATACAAGAAATATTCTCCTTATTGTTAGTACTCCTGTAACAAACAATAAAGGGTATCCTCACCCTATTATACCCTAAGGCTAGGTTCACACGGCAGTAATTGTGGGATGTATTTCGCCCCGCAAATACGCCGTGTGTACGGGGGCGGGGGAGGGGGGTGGTCGGCAGCTCGCCGGCCCCATAGACATTCATTATTCTCAGCGCGTATACGCCATGAATAATTGACATGTCACTTCTCTCCCCGCTCGGAATATTGCGAGCAAGGAGAGGAGGATCAGATAAATCCATGTTTCTCTCATGAGAACTGTCAGAGAACTACCCGTAATTCCAGGGCCAGTATTTCATCTTTCAAAATTCACGAAGTAGATCGCGAAAACGGTCTTGAAAGCACGTCCCAAAATAAGCCGTGTGAACATTGCCTAAGGGTCAGCATATTAAGGGTATAGTAGGGTGAGGATATCCTTTATTGTTACAGGAGTAACAAATTACCAATTTTCACTGGTCGCCAACAACCGATAGACGCTTCTTTCAGTTGTTGGCCACTGGTGAAAATCGAGGGAATGCAAGGCTTGTTATCCCACACACACCCCCACCACGTTTTAAGGAAGTATATGCACTCATTCCTGCTACCCAATTGGTTAGTACTGCCTTTTTTGGTACATTTTTAAAGCTCCCATGAAGAACCACTATGGTAGTGCGGGGAAATGCGTTGGGTGAGCCAACTTTGTTTTGAGTTTTTTTTTTTTTTAAAGCTATGTACAAGAAACGTATAGGCAGCTTATATACTTTTTCAATATGATATTAGACTGCTCTCCTTCCTTTTTGGTCATCAACTGGGAGAATTGTTTACCAATTTTTGTTAGTAGGGCATAATACGGACACCCAGCTAGGTTGGGGCCGCTCTTTTCGGGGCGACTACTCCACCATTTTAGGCAGATTGATATAGGGCTATCGCCGCTGTCTTTTTGCTTCCCAATTGATGCACGAATTTCTCCTGCAACTGGGACTTTCTTTGATCCCTGTAAAGAATTGAGAGATCTCCGGGATATAAAGTGATCTCATTCTGGGAAACAACCTAACCCCGGGATATGAGAGTAAATACTCAATGGTTAGAACACCAAGAATAGATGTATTATTGATTTGTAGATTACAAGTGGCAAGTGCTCATAATAAATAATTTCTTGATTTATTTTTAACTAATATTATTAAATTATATTTACGGGAGCTGTGTCACGACACGACGACGTTTAGGACATGGGACGCGTTTTACGATACCGTGTATTTTTATAAACCTGCGAAAACAGTCTGATCCTTTTTTATCACAATGCGTCATTGGAGGAGTAGCGTTTGTAAACAGCGTATACCAGTTTTGTACACGATGCTGTTATTAGAAAATCAACCTATCCAAACTGCAATTTAATATATACATTACATAACTTATCAATGACCAAGAAAAAAAACCTGCATTTTTTACCTAGTGTCAATCAACTGGTTACATATGAACCTAGTGACGGATTTAGAACGCGCGCCCGCCGCCCCACATGTTTTTTTTTTAATTTTTTTTTAAAATCTAACCAATAGTTTTTCAAACTCCCACCCATGTCGAACAAACACATAACAATCATTTAGGCTATAAAATTATATAATATAATATATATATATATATATAGTATAGTGATACATATATATATATAATAAAAGATAGCAGCACTCCAAGAACACTTGAAAAATTAATAAGAGGTGCCAACAGCCAAAGCATACGAACAAGAAGTTCCCAAATAACAGAGTAAAAAAATCCACGGCACTGCCAAGAATGCCATTTCCAAGCAATAAGGTAGTATATTCACCTCCATGCTCTAAAGAACGACGTTTCAGCTCGCCTTGACAAAGGCTCTTTGAGGGAGCCGAAACGTCGCTAGGCTTTTGACTCATGGAGGAATTAAAAACACGCTTATTGCTTGAATGCATTTTGGAGTCCGTGGACTATTATTTTAATAATATATATAAAATATATATATATATATATATATATATATATATAGTATATATAATATATATATATATATAATATATATAAATAATATATATATATATATATATAATAATATATATATATATTATATATATTATATATCTATATATATCTATAATATATATACACCACACACGTCGACCGGTCCACTTTAATAGGTACAACCATGGCTAGTAAAGGGTTTGGACCCCTTTTGGCTTCAGAACTGCCTCAATTCTCGTGGCAGTAGATTCAACAAGGATTGTTATGCACGATGCTCAATTGGTAACCAAGTGGGCCCAAAGAGTGGCCCAAGAAAATATTCCCCACACGTCCATGACACCTACCACCACCAGCCTGAACCGATTATACACAAGGCAGGATTGGATTTCCATGCTTTCAGTTGTTTGAACTGCCAAATTCTGACCCTTACCATCCGAATAGTCCGCATCAGAAATCGAGACTCCATCATACCAGGAGCACATTTTTTCCATGCTTCTACTGTTCCTATTTCGATGCAGCTTGGTTCAAATTGGAGCGCTCATTTTCCTGTTCTTCAGCTTAAAGAGTGGCACCCGTGTGGTCTTCTGCTGCTGTAGCCCATCCTCCTCAAATTCGCACGTACTGTGCGTTCATGAGATGCTCTTCTGACCTACGGCTTGGTTGGTAACGGGTGGGGCTTATTTGAGTCACTGTTGCCTTTCCTATCAAGCTCAACCATCCTGCCATCATCGATCTCCCTTTGACCTCTGGCATCAACAAGGCATTTCCGCCCACAGGACTGCCGCGACCAGCTAGGATGTATTCTTTTTTTCGGGACCATTCTCTGAAAACCCAGAGGATGGTTGTGCGTGAAAATCCGCAGGAGATCAGCAGTATTCTGTGAAATACTCGGAAGAACAGCAACACCTTCTGGCACCAACAACCATGCACGTTCAAAGCACCAAATCACCTTTCCTTCCCCATCTGATTCTTGTTGAACTGCAAGGAATTGTCTGACACCATGGTCTACAAGCCAATGCCACTGAAGTTGCCGCCATGTATTGGCTGATTGAAATTAAGTGTTTAACGAGCAGTTGGATCAGGTGTACCCTTATAAAGTGGCGGTGAGGTGTATACTATATTACACATACACACTTATACTAAATATACATTTCTCTAGACCTATAATATACATTAATATTATATATAAAATTCTATACAAAAGTGTGTGTGTGTATATATATATATATACATATATATATATATACTACATACATATATACATACATACATACACAACACACTATTATATACATTTATATAACTATATATTTATATACATTTATAAACTAAATATAAACCCAGAACATAATATTAAACTTTTATATTTAATTTAAATCCATTGCATTATAACGGATGCGTCTTTGGCTTCGAAAAGCGTATTCAAAACCGCACCAAATTATGCTGCGCTTTTTAGATCCCTTTTCCCGGTATGCCAAACAAGCGCACATTCCATTATTTCTATGGGTATTTTCCTCTGCTAAACCAGCAAGAAGAATTGTACATGTCAATTCTTAAAACAGACCCGAAAAACGCGACTCCGAAAAAAGCGCATCGGCATCACGCCTCGTGTGATACAGCGATGCAAACTTTTTGCCATTGAAAGCAATGTTAATCACACAGACAATTGTTAGATCCGTTTTACGGATCCGTAAAACGGATCACAAAAACGTCGTGTGAACAAGCGCTTAGTCATTTTTGGGGGAAATTGTACTGGACTAAGACTATTAGTGAGAAACGTTTAGTTTTGTTACAGGACTACTAATCATAAGAAGATCCCCTGTATGGAGCCACTGCACCAGGACTATACTTCCTGAAAGGATCTCGGTGCACAACCAGATCACCTGATGGTTGGAAAAAGTTTCATGTTTGACCCTACAAGTTTTTTTTGTTAGGAGGATCCTGGTTACCTATATATTAGTTAAAAAAAAAAAAATGTTATGGACATTGTATTAAAGACTACATTATAAACAATAAGAAGAGACACCCATGTATCAGTAAGAATTTATACATCACAATCAACTGCAAACAGTGAGCCGAAATAAAGTTATATGATTAATGATTTTTTGGAACATCTTCAAAAAGTAAAAAATTTTCTTTTTGGAAATATGTAATAGAGCAGCAGGAATGGTAAAGGACGGCTGCTTGTCTCCATTATCAGAAAAGAACGTGCTCCTTCAGGTGTAATGCAATACATTCATCAAGGTGAGTTGCCATCTCTGCACACACAAGGGACTAGTTAGACCCGTCACCACTGCTTCACACATGAAGAGTTTAACAAAATACTCCATTTTATATCACTGAGGAATACAATGCATGGATAGAACATAAGACATGACCCGATCAGCTCCCAGCTGTCTAAGGCCTCATATACACAGCAAAGCTCATACACAGTCCCTGTGGCTTATATTAAGAGCTGCAGGCGAGGTATGTGCCGCTGGATGGTACCACATTATGGGGTTATCCTATTTTACAGCAATAGGACTGGCATATAAAGGGATGTTTCGCCACCCACAGAGTTTAAAGGCAAGGATGTGTCAGAGTCTGACAGAACTCTGGGACCCCCCCCCCCCCCCCTATCTCAGGAACTGGTCCCCAAAAGTCAAGGCTCGGAATGGAGACCCAGTTGGGCTTGCTCAGAGCTCTCCATTCTGTTCTATGGAAGTTCCAAAAACAGCCCAACACCCCGCTCACTGGTACCTGAAACTCCCATAGAACAGAACAGAGAGCCATGTGCAAGACGATCGGATCTTTCCAATCCGAGCACTGACTGTTGGGTGCTCTTTCCTTTGGGACCCACACCTATTACACTTTGATGGCATATGCTTAGCAATACACAATCTCTATAGTGAAAACTCCTATCTAATTGCCCAAAGCAACCACTCGAAGCCCGGCTTTCATTTTTCCAGAGCAGTTTAAGAAATTAAAGCGGAGCCTCTGACTGTGCAACAAAAAGATCAACGACTGGACAGTATCATAACAGACGGGGCTGTGGAGTCGGAGTCGTGCAGTCGGTGCCTATTTTGCAGGAGTCGGAGTCGTCATAAAATGGACCGACTCCCAAAATATATAAGTTGGTCCACTTAGTTCGATGCAATGAGCAAGAGGCATTGGGTCCTGCCGGTGCTGCTGCTCCCATATCTTCAGCCTCATCACATGAGGAGTGTAATTGATGACATGGAGCAGGCAAAGCGCTGCCCCAGGGGAAAAGATTCTGCTCCCAGGGCAAACAGATTTCAGCAAAATTTTTCACCTGTTTTCAAAGAAGTAGACGATCAACCATTCATCAGACCTGACTGTGTCTGAGGCAATTCCTTTATACCCCGACATTGTTAGAGATGTTGCCCCTTTGGTCACCACTTTGCCCCCCACCCAAGTTAGTGTAGAGAGGCCGTTCTCTAGCCTGGAAATAATGAGATCAGATGTGAGGTCATGTATGCAGGATCTGGTGTAGGCAATGCTATTTCTCAGAACAAATTCAGAGACTCCACAAATGTTCCTGCAGTGTTCTGCATATTTACAATTTTTTGGTGTTCTAAAGTCATAACCAATAAATATATTTTACACTGACAAGCAAAATGGTAACAATGGTTTGAACTTGTGACTTTCAGGCTCCATATCTCACCATCCACTACAGCTTTGCACATGAGGCTACTGTAATTTTATATACAGTCATCTTACCTATCTTATACATAAATTTGACTTGAAAGTATTTAGCATCTGCTTAATTTTTCAGATTCTTGCCATGTAACTGCATTGTTACTGTTTTGCTTCTAAAACTCAAAATGTTAATCTTTATTATTTTGTTAGTATTTGGGAAATCCACCTTTTGGTTTTCAATACTGCTTGAATCCTTCTGGGCTCTGGATCAGATTAAAGCATGTCTTGATGAAAATCTGATCCCAGGTCTCTTCTACACATTCCCAATGTTGGTGCAGACTGGATTTGGATACAAATACAGCTTTTTCTTTAACTCTACCCACAAGTGTTCAAAAGATCAAAACATTGTTACCATTTTGCTTCTCAGTGTCTGTTCTACCTTAATATCTTGATTATTGTATCATAAGGTGATAAACAGTCGGATGTTACCATTTTACTACAGTAAAGTTATCACTTAAACATGCGCCATGTATGAGGGAGTCGGGAGTCGGAGGTTTGGGAAATTGAGGAGTTGAAGTCGGGGCTTCGGCTTGCCGACTCCACAGCCCTGATAACAGAGACCACAAGTAATACAGCAGCCTGGAATTTGATTTTTTCTGTCTCCTCATTAATTTGATTATTTTCAAATTCGTTAGAAACAACCCTCCAGGCTCTTTTAGGAAAGGTTGTCATACAGAGAAGATGCCTGACGGCAGGTGTAAGGGGAGGGAAGATTGGGCAGGCAGCCTACTTCCTCCTTCTTAGGCCTCGTTCACACAACGGATTTGGCCACGGGTTTCGCCGCCAATTCCTCGTCGGGCCGCAAACTCGCGTCTCCCGACACAGCTTTGCGGGGCGGGCAGTGGGCGTGGCCTCGCCGCGGGAGGGGCGTGGTTTGGGGCATGGCTTGCCCCTATGCAAATTAAGAGCAGGGGGCAAGCCACGGCGCTAGCCGCATACCAGCCGCGCACCACCCGCGGCGACACCCGCGGCAGCAAGAAATGACAGGAGAGTTCTTCACACGCGCGGGTCTGTCCGTCCATAGGAAACCATGTTAATAATCTAGGCGCGATTTGGCCGCGGAAACTGCGTCGGAACCCGCGGCCATAACCGCGGCCAATCCGTCGTGTGAACAGGGCCTTAGGCTGTCTACAGAGCAATGTGAAAATGTTGCATATCTCGCTGGATTTTAAACCAGACGGTAAAAAACCTGCGCTGTATAGACTACAGCACGGATCTTCACTGCTGTCTATGCAGCACAGTGCACCGCCGGATTCAAAATACTGAAACCGCTGAAAAACTGATGGTATGTGCAGACCTAGTCTTACTGAGAACACGTGTTCTGCCAAGAGGAGCATAAATGTATATAGTGGAGGGGGAGGCATCGCCGTCGGCAGACAGTTAGCCATTAGTTTATTTGCAGATATTACCTGATGTACAGGTTTTCCTCTGTGGTACGTTAGTAGTCTGTACTTTCCTATTACAGCAAGGACAAAGTCATTGTAATCACTTCCTGCTCAACCTGTAACTGCAGTGTAGACTTGTACTTATGCATAGCAGCCAGTCTGCAGGGGGGAGACAGAGCAGCAGCCGCAAGCAATGACCACACCGGAGGAGAATCGAAGGGCTTGTTCACACGGTGTTTTTGGATCCGATTTTGGATCCAAAAATCGCATCCAAAAACGCAGCGTCGATCGGATCCAGAAGGTATCCATCATGCAGCTGTGTGCACCCTATAGTTTATTATAGGGCTCCTGCTGCGTCTTTCGGTCTAAGGGGCCATTCACACGGCTTATTTGGCTGCGGATTGGAGTTGTCCTGCGTGCCGGATTTGCGCTGCAGTACGGCTCCAATCCGTCCCAGTAATTACGGTAATCCACTGCTCTCATAGAGAACAGTGGATTCTGTCGCTCCTACCCGCTGGGCGAATCCGCCGGGCGGGGAGAAACTGACATGCACATTATCCAGGCGCAATACGCGCCGTGGATAATGCAAGCCTATGGGGCAGCGGGCAGCGTCCCGCATTCAAGCCGGAATTGCAAGCGCAATCCAGCTCGCAATTACGGCTTGAATAAGCCGTGTGAACACGGCCTAAGAATGGACATGTCAATTCTTGGGACGGATCTGACAGACGCAATTAAACACCCATCAGCGATCACTCATCTGAACGCCAACGTGCGGTTCACATTGTGAGCAGTGTATTACACACTGCTCATTGTCTAGATGGACCCAAACACGCATCTAAGAACGTATGTTCACACAGACCCAACACACCATGTGAACATACCCTAAGGCCATGTTCACACGGCTTAAAACTGGACGTATTTCGGTCCGTAATTACGTGCCGGAGTGCGCAAGTTACGGACTGAAAACGGCCCATTCATTACGGTAATCCACAGTTCTCATAGAGAACTATGGATTACGTCTCCTCTCCCGGGCGGGGAGATAATTGACATGTGAATTACCATACAAGTCTATGGGCCGGCGAAGTGCCGGCCCCCCGCACCCGGCCACACGGCGTAATTGCGGGGCGTAATTACGCCCTGCAAATACACCGTGTAAACCCTGCCTAAGGCCTCGTTCACACGGCTTATTCAAGCCGTAATTGCGAGCCGGATTGCGCTCGCAATTCCGGCTTGAATAAGGAGCGGGGGCGTGGCCCGCCAGCCCCATAGACTTGCATTATCCACAGCGCGTATTGCGCCTGGATAATGTGCAGGTGACTTTCTCCCCGCCCGGCGGATTCGGCGAGTGGGCGGGAGCGACGGAATCCACTGTTCTCTATGAGAACTGTGGATTACCGTAATTACTGCGACGGATTAAAGCCGTACTGCAGCGCAAATCCGGCGCGCAGTATGGCTCCAATCCGTGGCGAAATAAGCCGTGTGAACGGCCCCTTAGAGTACGGCCACACAGCAGTGGTTACAACAAATGCCAGTCAGACTGTTTAAGAATCAGGACGGTATTTTATCACCTTTTCAATGGCTTTGGGGGAGGGGGGGGGGGGGGGGTTCTGTCTGCGGTTTGCAGATTCGGCCTTCCCCCTTAACCACTGAATCACCCATAAACTGGACAGAAGATGGTACATGTTCTGAGTTTTATTCGGCACACTGACAGTAAAAAAAAAAAAAACACAAAAAAAAAAAAACGTGCAGCATAGACTACTGGCCGTATTTCCTATTAAAGTCAATGGAGATGGTTGACAGTTTTTAAACCCAAAAAACCATCTAAAAAACCGAACTGAAACCAAGCCGTGTGGAAATACCCTTAGGGGTATGGCATATTTGCAAGGCATACATCGACAGATAGCTGCGCGGCAAAGTGCCCAAAGTACACCACACAAAGTAAAGTCATAGCACTCAATAACCCGACGCATTAACTGTTCACATTACACACCTGTAAAAAGGAGGGACATATCACTTCTTGCGGGCGCTTCCGTGCCGAGGAAGACAAAAATGATAGGAGGCTTAACCATAGCGCTGTTGAAAGTATGCACTGGCCAGCGCGGCCTTTCAACAGCTTTCCAGAGCACTAGCTCTCTTCTTCAGACATGATGTTATACAAGAACTGAAAATGTACAGACTTTTTATACACAAAGGACATGGACCTTCAAAGGGTCTTAGAATTCTTAAAAATAACAAAATGCAATAAGCAGAGAAGGCATTTACAACAGATCAAGAAATCAACAATCTGGAACCTTGTGAGGTGTGACAGAGGGGTCAGTCACAGCAGGTGCACAGAATTAGGGGGACATTTTCCTGCAGATCTTCCAATGTGGTGTATCTGATAATGTGTATGCAATGTCCTACCACAGGCCTGTATGTGGGGGAAACAGGGCAGAGACTCAGCAAGCGCATGAATTCACACAGATTCACCATTAACAAGAACAGAACAGATCTCCCAGTGGCCGCACATTTCTCCAGAGATGACCATTCTATTGGAGATTTGAAGATTATGGTTTTAATGGGACACTTTAAGACGCAGAGGGAGAGAAAGGAATGGGAATTTAAATTAATGCAAAAATTTCAAACTCTGCAAAATGGGCTAAATATTCATGACAGCTTTATGCCAAACTATGTGTGAACTGTGAGAGCCACAAATCACACCTGATTGCTAACAGATAAGATGAAGAATTGCTGACCCCGCCGTCATGCCTCACAAGTTTCCAGATTGTTGTTTTCTTGACCTGTTGTAAATGACTTCTCTGCTGATATTGCATTTTGTTATTTTTAAGGATTCTAAGTCCCTTTGAAGGTCCAGGTCTTTTGTGTATAAAAAGTCTGTGAATTTTCAGTTTCTTGTATAAAATCATGTCTGAAGAAGGGAGCTAGTACTCTCGAAAGCTCACCATCAAATATACTCAGTTAGCCTCTAAAAGGTATCGCCTGATTTCTTCACTCTTCTACAGGTGGAAACCATAAAGCTAGATTTCCATGGTGGATCTTTTAGTCAGAAAAATCTTGTGTTAAAAGCAGCAAAACTCTGAGATCTGGTTACAGAATGCGTTTCCCACCCAGAAAACACATCAATAAGTAATGCACCTCAGAGCCAAAAAAAATCCCCCTCAATGTCACCATTGAACATGATAAAAGTGTCTAACACAGGTTCTATCATGTGTATTACACAACAGAAGATGTATATGAAATGCATTATGTGAACACAGCCTGGAAAAGAACATTCCTACCCTATTCAGACACAGGCTCTTCTCAGTACCACAGCAGAGGCAGTTATACATCTATCAGGGGCAAGGAGCTACATGACCCATATTCTGCCACCACAAAGCTATACAAGTCCAATGTGACAGACAATGTCCCCTACAATGTGATGGAAGGTCTCATGAGGCGACACACATACTCACACAGCCGACACTTATGTGGTATTGACAAAAATCCTATAAATGTGGCACACGAGCTTCATTATCCGGAAAAATGCCTGATTCACAAAATCCAAATTCTGTCAGAGCAGCATCGGCTGACACTGACACCAATAAAGCACGTCCACTACACACAGTATATAGGTATACAGCATCGCCCGACACCTCATATACAAGCACAGCACGTCCACAACACACAGTATATAGGTATACAGCATCGCCCGACACCTCAGATACAAGAACAGCACCTCCAAGACACACAGGATATAGGTATACAGCATCGCCCGACACCTCATATACAAGTACAGCACGTCCACCACACACAGTATATAGGTATACAGCACCGAGCATAGGGATACAGCATCGCCCGACACCTCATATACAGGCACAGCGCGTCCACTACACACAGTATATAGGGATACAGCATCGCCCGACACCTCATATACAAGCACAGCACGTCCTCCACACACAGTATATATGTATAATACAGCATCGCCCGACACCTCATATACAAGCACAGCACGTCCATCACACACAGTATATAGGTATACAGCACCGAGCAGCATCACCTGACACCTCATATACAAGTACAGCACGTCCACTACACACAGTATATAGGTATACAGCATCGCCCGACACCTCATATACAAGTACAGCACGTCCACCACACACAGTATATAGGTATACAGCATCGCCCGACACCTCATATACAAGCACAGCACGTCCACCACACACAGTATATATGTATACAGCATCGCCCGACACCTCATATACAAGTACAGCACGTCCACCACACACAGTATATAGGTATACAGCACCGAGCAGCATCGCCCGACACCTCATATACAGGCAAAGTGCGTCCACCACACACAGTATATAGGAAATACAGCATCGTCCGACACCTCATATCCCAAGTACAGCACGCCCACCACACACAGTATATAGGTATACAGCACGTCGACACCTATAACAATTTTACAGCAGCCCACTACACACAGTATATTTGTATACAGCATCTCCCGACACCTCATATACAAGTATAGCACGTCCACTACACACAGTATATATGTATAATACAGCATCGCCCGACACCTCATATACAAGTATAGCACGTCCACTACACACAGTATATATGTATACAGCACGGAGCAGCATCACCTGACACCTCATATACAAGTATACCACATCCACCACACACACAGTATATATGTATACAGCATTACCCGACACCTCGTATACAAGTATAGCAGGTCCACTACACACAGTATATACGTATACAGCATTGCCCGACACTTCGGATACAAGCACAGCACGTCCACTACACACAGTATATACACTCACCGGCCACTTTATTAGGTAACACTGTCCAATGCTCGTTAACACTTAATTTCAAATTTCAGCCAATCACATGGCAGCAACTCAGTGCATTTAGGCATGTAGACATGGCCCAAAGACAATCTCCTGCAGTTAAAAACCGAGCATCAGTATGGGGAAAAAAGGGTTGATTTGAGTGTCTTTGAATGTGGCATGGTTTTTGGGTTTGCCAGAACGGCTGGCCTTTGTATTTCAGAAACTGCTGATCTCCTGGGATTTTCACGCAAAATCTCTAGGGTTTACAGAGAATGGTCCGAAAAAAAAATCCAGTGAGCGGCAGTCCTGTGGGCGGAAATCCCTGGTTGATGCCAGGCCCAAAGGAGAATGGGAAAGAATGGTTCGAGCTGTTTAGAAAGGCAACAGTGACTCAAAAGCCACCCGTTACAACCAAGGTAGGCAGAAGAGCATCTCTGAACGCCCCAGTACAGCAAAACTTTGAAACAGATGGGCTTTCAGCAGCAGAAGACCCCACGGGTGCCACTCCTTTCAGCTAAAAACAGGAAACTGAGGCTCCAATTTGCCCAAGCTCATCGAAATTGGACAGTAGAAGATTGGGAAAAACGTTGCCTGGTCTGATGAGTCTCGATTTTCTGCTGCGAATTCGGATGGTAGGGTCAGGGAATTTGGCGTCAACAACATGAAAGCATGGATCCATCCCGCCCTTTTATCAACGGTTCAGGCTGGTGGTGGGTGGTGTCCATGGTTTTGGGGAATATTTTTTGGCACTCTTGGGCCCCTTGGTACCAAAATTGAGCATCGTTGCAAAAAACCTTGGGGGAATCTATGCACGAAGAAATTGAGGCAGTTCTGAAGGCAAAAGGGGGTCCAACCCGTTACTAGCATGGTGTACCTAATAAAGTGGCCGGTGAGTGTATGTATACAGCACAGAGCAGCATCACCTGACACCTCATATACAAGTATACCACGTCCCCCACACACAGTATATATGTATAATACAGCATCGCCCGACACCTCATATACAGGCACAGCGCGTCCACTACACACAGTATATATGTATAATACAGCATCGCCCGACACCTCATATACAGGCACAGCGCGTCCACTACACACAGTATATATGTATAATACAGCATCGCCCGACACCTCGTATACAGGCACAGCGCGTCCACTACACACAGTATATATGTATACAGCATCAGCTGACACCTCATATACAGGCACAGCGCGTCCACTACACACAGTATATATGTATACAGCATCAGCTGACACCTCATATACAGGCACAGCGCGTCCACTACACACAGTATATATGTATACCGCATCAGCTGACACCTCTATAACAGGCCAGCGCTCACACTACACACAGTATATATATGTATACCGCATCAGCTGACACCTCATATACAGGCACAGCGCATCCACTACACACAGTATATATGTATACCGCATCAGCTGACACCTCATATACAAGTACAGCACGTCCACTACACACAGTATATATGTATACCGCATCAGCTGACACCTCATATACAAGTACAGCACGTCCACTACACACAGTATATAGGTATACAGCATTGCCCGACACCTCATATACAGGCACAGCGCGTCCACTACAAAAAGTATATATGTATACAGCATCACTGACACCTCATATACAGGGAACAGCGCGTCCCCTAAAACACAGTATATATGTATAAAAGCATCAGCTGACACCTCATATACAGGCACAGCGCGTCCACTACACACAGTATATATGTATACAGCATCAGCTGACACCTCATATACAGGCACAGCGCATCCACTACACACAGTATATATGTATACAGCATCAGCTGAAAACCTCAAATACAAAGGCACAGCGCGTCCCCTACACACAGTTATATGTTACAGCATCAGCTGACACCTCATATACAGGCACAGCGCGTCCACTAAACCCCACAGTTATATATGTATACCGCATCAGCTGACACCTCATTACAGGCACAGCGCATCCAATACACACAAATATAAAATGTATAACAGCATCGCCCGACACCTCATATACAAGTACAGTGCATCCACTACACAGTATATATGTATACCGCATCAGCTGACACCTCATATACAAGCACAGCACGTCCACCACACACAGTATATAGGGATACAGCATCGCCCGACACCTCATATACAGGCACAGCGCGTCCACTACACACAGTATATATGTATACAGCATCAGCTGACACCTCATATACAGGCACAGCGCATCCACTACACACAGTATATATGTATACAGCATCAGCTGACACCTCATATACAGGCCCAGCGCGTCCACTACACACAGTATTAATGTTAAAAGCATCAGCTGGACACCTCTATAACAGGCACAGCGCGTCCACTACACACAGTATATATGTATACAGCATCAGCTGACACCTCATATACAGGCACAGCGCATCCACTACACACAGTATATATGTATACAGCATCAGCTGACACCTCATATACAAGTACAGTGCATCCACTACACAGTATATATGTATACCGCACTGACAGAGCATGTATACAGTATGAGTACACAGCACAATACATGTATCTAGCAGAGTATCATATACATGGTATAGTATACAGCACAGTATCATACACACATGTATATAGTATAACACAGGTATACAGTACAGTATGAGTATACAGAACGGTATAATATACACAGCACAATGTACACAATACACCTACAAGTAACCCAGCTGGATGACACAGGACCCCGCTCACCCACCTGTGTCCGGTCACCTCCGCGGTCACACTCCCGGCCGGGGAAGCCATGAAGAGTTGGGGGGTCTTGGCAGGAGCACTAGCTGCTCATGGTCCTCCACCCGCGTGTGACCCGGATCCACGATAAACACTAGAGCATGTGCCCCCTGACCCGGAGGCCACCACTGCCCGCAGCAGGTCACCCCCCTGGAGGTCGCTAGGACACTGACGCCTGGAGTGTCACCACTTACTGCAACTTCTACGCCACCTCAACCCCCTCCGTTACGTAGCACTATGAGCAGCCACCCTATGCCGCAGCCGACTGTTATCCTGACCGTTGCTTTTAACGTTCCATCCGGTCCCGAGCCCCCTCAACCCTCGGCTACTTCCGGAAAACTTCCGAAGCGACTTCGCTACTAGCAAAAGGGAAAGTCGAGCCTGCGTCCCGATGACCCCGCCCAACCGGTTACGTCACAAAGAAAGGGCGGGAGAGGCAGAGAGCAGGCCTTGTAGTGCAGCAGGAGCGTGTCAGTCAGGATCCGGCCCCGCCCAGTCCCCGCCCACAGTGTGCCTCTTCGCCACGCCCATAGACATAGGCAGACAGACTTGTGTGGTGTCTGCTGAGTGTGTGATGTGCGGGGTTGTGTCCAAATAAATAAAACTGCACAGCTGTGAGGGAATAGAACATTACACCCCTGCAGTGTGTGCGCATGGTGGAGGCCTGTAATGCTGCTGAGCTATAGGCACGCCGTCTCCATAGGGCACATTGTTATGAAAGAACTCCCCTCTACCATAGGGCACATTGTTATCAGGGCCGTATGGCCCCTGGGCAGAGCTGTGAACTGCCCCCCACCCTCCCCCCCCCAAAAAAAACTACTCAAACAAATATAAACATTACTAGCTCAGGTCACCTTTACATGACAGAGACTTTAGCACTGATGGAATATAGAAGCAAAATAACCCCTGACATCAGGGACCCACCGGAGACGTCCTATCTGATCAGTCGTTCTCTGAATCGTTCTTTTCCCCTTTTCCTCTCCTTCCGTCCAGACCGCCATAACCACTACTAGCCGCAACTCGTCCCTGTAGATTGTAACGCAGAAACATCTTAGAACCCTCACTTTATCAGCGATTCCTACCTCTGTTATGGGCACCCCACATTTAGTAAGTAGGTAGCAATGTTGCCCACCATTAAGTAGGTAGGTTTAGGCTAGGTTCACACGGCTTAACTGCGGGGCGTAATTCCGCCCCGCAATTACGCCATGGGGGCGGGGCGGGAGCGGGGGAGCGAGCGGGGGGCCGGCACTTCGCCGGCCCATAGACAGTCATTGCTAGCGGCGCGTATACCCGCTAAGAAGTGACACATGTCAATTATCTCCCCGCCCGCATTCGCCGAGCAGGGAGAGGAGACGTAATCCATAGTTCTCTATGAGAACTGTGCATTACATTAGTTACTGGGACCGATTCAGCCCGTAATTGGCGCACTTCGGCGCGTAATTACGGACTGAATTAAGTCCCAGAATAAGCCGTGTGAACCTGGCCTTACAGGCACCCTGTAGATAGATATGCTGTCCCAGGAAGGTAGGTTAATAGCCCCCCCCCCCCTGTAGATTGTTTGCCCCCCTGTAAGATCTCCCCCATAGATTGTAGGCCCCCCTGTATTATTCCTCCATAGATTGTAAGGCCCTCCTGTATTATCCCCTCATAGATAGGGCCAGTAATTAACCAGGTAGGGGCAGTAATTAACCAGGTAGGGCCAGTAATTAGCCCCCAGTAATTAGCCAGGCAGGGCCAGTAGTTTGCCAGGCAGGACAAGTAATTAGACAGATAGGACCAGTAATTAGCAGGCAGGGCAAGTAATTAGCCAGGTAGAGCCAGTGCCAGTTATTAGCCAGGTAGGGCCAGTGCCAGTTATTAGACAGGTAGGGCCTGTAATTATACAGACAGGGCCAGTAATTAGGGCAGCCAGGGCCAGTAATTCGACAGCTCGGGCCTGTAATTCTACAGCCAGGGCCAGTCATGAGGGCAGACAGGGCCAGTTATTAGCGCAGACAGGGCCAGTAATTAGCAGAGAGGGCCAGTTATAAGGACAGATAGGGCCAGTAAATAGGGTAGATAGGGCCAGTAATTAGGGCAGATAAGGCCAGTAATTAGTTTTTTTAAAAAGAAATAAATAGCCTGCTCCGGAGCGTCATTACATCGCGCTACCTGCGCCGTGGCCTGCAGAGAGCTGAACAGCCGGGATCTTCTGATCTGTTCTGCCTCGGCCGCTGCCTGCACCGCTCAGTGCAGGCTGCGGCCATGATGGCTGCATGGCTGGGTCTGTGACCCAGCTGTGTGGCGAGGCGGGGACCTGTGTCACAGACCGGGGGGGAAACCCCAGCCCCACCCACAGATGCTCCGAGCCGGCGCTGCGGCTCAGATCCCGGCTGTCCACCGGGCAGAGCCTGGCTGTCGCTCCACTGGGCAGGGTAGGTGGCTGTTTGGGAGGGCCCCTTGCACTCATGGGGCCCCCGGGCAACAGCCTACCCTACCCAATGGAAGAGACGGCCATGATTGTTATGGAAGAACTCCCCTCTACCATAGGGCAGGCCATTTTTTTAACACATTCCAAGTTAACATGACGGAAAAAAAGTATTTCCAATAAATTACAGATACATGCACAGTACGGGCCCATTGACTGTAATGGGGGATTTAATATGGCTCTGTGTTAGTTTGGAATCATAGACTATTATGGGTGATGTATTATAGCTCTGAGGTACAGTACAGACCCAAAGACTATTATAGGTCCAAGGTGAAGTATGGGCCCACAAAATACAGGGTGGGCCGTTTATATGGATACACCTAAATAAAATGGGAATGGTTGGTGATATCAACTTCCTGTTGTGGCACATTAGTATATGGGAAGGGGAAAACTTTTCAAGATGGGTGTTGACTATGGCGGCCGTTTTGAAGTCGGCCATTTTGGATCCAACTTTATTTTTTCCGATGGGAAGAGGGTCACGTAACACATCAAACTTATTGAGAATTTCACAAGAAAAACAATGGTGTGCTTTAACATAACTTTATTCTTTCATGAGTTATTTACAAGTTTATGACCACTTATAAAATGTGTTCAAAGTGCTGCCCATTGTGTTGGATTGTCAATGCAACCCTCTTCTCCCACTCTTGACACACCGATAGCAACACCGGAGAAGGAATGCTAGCACAAGCTTCCAGTATCTGTTGTTTCAGATGCTGCACATCTCGTATCTTCACAGCATAGGAAATTGCCTTCGGATGACCCCAAAGATAAAAGTCTAAGGGGGTCAGATCAAGAGAACTTGGTGGCCATTCAACTGGCCCACGACGACCAATCCACTTTCCAAGAAACTGTTCATGTAGGAAGGCTCAGACCTGACACCTATAATGTGGTGGTGCACCATCTTGCTGGAAAAACTCAGGGGACATGCCATCTTCAGTGCATAAAGAGGGCAACACATCATGATGTAGCAATTTCAGGTATCCAGTGGCATTGAGGTTTCCATTGATGAAGAATGGCCCCACTATCTTTGTATCCCATATACCACACCACACCATCAACAGTCTTGAAGGAATCTATCCACTACGGGTTAGTGTCAGACCAATAGCGTTGGTTTTGTTTGTTAACTTTACCATTCACAAAAAAGTTTGCCTCATCACTGACCATAATGTTCTGTGTAAACTGAGGGTCCTGGTCCAATTTTTGTTTTGCCCATACTGCAAATTCAGTGCGCCGATCTGGGACATCCCCGACGAGATGCTGCGGCAGCTGGATTTTGCAAGGGTGCCATTTGTGAGTAGCTAATATCCGACGAAGGGATGTTCGACTGATGCCACTCTCCAGTGATATGTGGTGAGTGCTACGCTGTGGGCTCTTGCTGAATGAAGTTAGGACAGCCACTGAGGTTTCTTCATTTGTGACAGTTTTCTTACATTTTGGCAAATCCAACACTGAACCTGTTTCACGAAATTTGGCAAGCAATTTGCTAACTGTAGCATGGGAGATGGCTAGTCTCATAGGGTGTCTTGCATTGAAATCTGCTGCAGTAACCCGGGTACTGCGTTCACCAGACATCAACACAATTTCT
Organism: Phyllomedusa bahiana; assembly: GCA_025379985.1. Classification (NCBI taxonomy): domain Eukaryota; kingdom Metazoa; phylum Chordata; class Amphibia; order Anura; family Hylidae; genus Phyllomedusa; species Phyllomedusa bahiana. The sequence goes on along the minus strand of JAODAL010003903.1, from coordinate 37,667 downwards.
ATCCACCCCTCAAGTGTTAACCTCTGCAACATGTCAATGGCTGTAAACAAAGAGAAACTTGTAAATAACTCATGAAAGAATAAAGTTTAAACCAAGCACACTATTGTTTTTCTCAAGTTTGATGTGTTACATGACCCTCTTCCCATTGGAAAAAATAAAGTTGGATCCAAAATAGTCAACTTCAAAATGGCCCCCATGGTCAACACCCATCTTGAAAAGTTTTTCCCCTCCATTATACTAATGTGCCACAAACAGGAAGTTGATATCACCAACCATTCTCATTTTATTTAGATGTATCCATATAAATGGCCCACACTGTCTTATGGGTACTGTACTATAGCGCTGAGGTACAATATGGGTCCATAGGCTGTATAGGTGCTGTATTATGGCTCTGAAGTACACTATAGGTCCATAGTCAGTATGGGTGCTGTGTTATAGCTCTGAGGTTCAGTACAGGCCCACAGAATATCATGTGTACTGTATCATGGTTGTGCGGTACAGTACAGACCTACAGAATATTTTGGGTCCAAGGTAAATTATGAGCCTACAAAGTATTATGGGTACTATATTATAGCTCTAGGGTACAGTACAGGCCCACAGAATATCATGGGTACTGTATTAGGGTCGTGAGGTACAGTACAGGCCCACAGAATATTATGGGTACTGTATTAGAGTTGTGAGGTGCAATACAGACCCACAGAATATTCTGGGTACTGCATTAGGGACGTGAGGTACAGAACAAGCCCACAGACTATCCTGGGCACTGTATTAGGGTCGTGAGCTACACAAAAGGACCACAGAATATCATGGGTACTGTATTAGGGTCGTGAGGTACAGTACAGGCCCATAGAATATCATGGGTACTGTATTAGGGTCATGAGGTACAGTACAGGACGATAGACTATCAAGGGTACTGTATCAGGGTCGTGAGGTACAGTACAGGCCCACAGAATATCATGGGTACTGTATTAGGGTTGTGAGGTACAGTACAGGCCCACAAACTATTATGGGTACTGTATTAGGGTTATGAGATATAGTATAGGCCCACAGAATATTATGGGTCCAAGGTAAAGTATGGGCCCACACAGTATTATGAGTACTAAAGTATAGCTCTGATGTACAGTATTAGTCTATAGGCTGTATAGGTGCTGTATTATGGCTCTGAAGTACACTATAGGTCCATAGTCATTATGGGTGTTGTGTTATGGCTCTGAGGTACAGTATGGCTGTATGAGCCTATATCATGGTTCTAAGGTACACTTTGGGCCCATAGGCTGTATGGGTGCTGTATTATGTCTTTGTGGTTCAGTAGGGTCCATAGACAGTTTGGGTTTATAGACTATTAGGAGAGGTCTATTATAGCTCTCGGGTACAGTAAAGGCCCACCAACTATTATGAGTTCTGAAATATGTCTCTGTGGTACAGTATGGGCCCACAGAATTGTATGGGTGCTGTGTTATGGCTCCAAGGTAAAGTATGGGTCCACAGACAGTAACGGGTACTGTATTATGAGGTATAGTACATGTCCACAGACTATTATGGGTGGTGTATTATAGCTGTGAGGTACACTACAGGATATTATATATGGTAAAGTAAAGGCCTCTGACTATTATGGGTGCTGTATTTTGGCTCCAAGGTAAATTATGGGCCCACTGATGGTTACAGATACTGTATTATGAGCATAAACAGCAAACAGAGTGCATAACTATGAAAACAATAAAATGTAACCTTTTATAGTGCATCTAAAACATGAATAAATCAGTGCCACACAAAAGAATGAGAAAACTTGAAAACATAAATCTAGAAAAGGACAGGCAAGAAATCCGAACACAGGAATTGGCCTGTATGCTCCTAATGGCCTAAATACAGGTTAGCCGCCCTGACTAAGGCGAACCCATCTGGAACCTAAACCTATAGAACAGTGACTCCTACACTATCCCTGGTATGGGTAACAATGAGTTCTAAAAAGGAGGACTAGGTAGGTACTGGAAACCTAGTAGAGGTAACAATAAGTCCAAGTGAAAAATTAAAAGAGAGTGGGAAGGAGTATATGTTGATCCCTCCTAACCAAAAACATACCAATAGATCCCTAAAGATGGGGTCTTTAGTAGTCCCAACATGCCATTTTTCTATGTGAAATTATACATTTCAGGGGACAAAATGTAGACTTCAAAGATAATCAACTCCACAAAAAAGGTTGCTCATACTAACATGCAGCAAGCATTATACTCAAGGTAGAGTCCAATTCAATAGTATGGACACCATGCACTGGTGAGGTGTAGTTGCTTGGTACAAACCCGAGGTAGGGTAAGATGGGGTACCTGTTTAATGGTGTAAATGCTGTCCCATGGTGAGGAAACAGAGCTGGCACTGACATGGACTCAAGGTGGAATGAACTATTCCTCATTGTCTTTGCCAAAGTAAACTTAATGAAAGATGATCAGGAAGGAAACCAATATTAAAAGCAAATTGTAAAAATGCAAGACTGAAATTAGCCAAAATTTGTATTGTCAAACCACAAAGCCTCTGGGGCAATGTCCTTTGGATACATGAGATAAAACTGGAGCTTTCTAACAATTCTCTTCAGCTCTATGTTCACAGATGTAAAAGTGAAGCATACAAAGAAAAGAACATCCTACTGACTGTAAAACATGGACGAGGCTGCTTTGCTGGGTTTTTCTTTCCAAGAAAATGTTTTTGCATTTCACGTTACAGACAGGTAGTTTGAGCTGTCAGTCAAGGGGGTGGCTCTTCCATTTCTGATTCTGAGGTTATAAGTCATGTCTGTGTTTTTATAGCATGTGTTAGTGCTCTCTCATCACTCTATAGGTAAGGGCAGTATAGCCTCAAGCACATTAGAGGACGTGAGCCACACGGTTTTAACATGATGTGAATAAAGTTTAGGATTTTAAACATTGCGGTGCTGGAGGACAACACTTTATATTGGATTCAGTAATGAATATGCCCTGGTTCCGACATTTTGACTTACTACATCATTGTTGTCGAGGACAGTTTCATTAGTTTCTCAAAATCAGATTTTTCTGATTTTCAGTAAATTTAAATGTATTATTACTTTTGCCAGTATCAAATATATACAGACTGTATATATGACAGTGGTCTTTAATATTTGTGCACATATGTAGATATCCCATCTGGTATGCCTCTGGAAAAGCAGCTAGGACACCCTGGAATGAGACACCAGGCTACAAACCAGCTGTCCCATTCTGTACGTACAGGTGAGGGCACAGATGATCTCTTTTGTCTTTGTTAGCCACAGGGTTCAAGCAGTGTACAGGCAAAAAGAAAAACCACAAACACGATCACAGAAGCCCTTCCAACCCCTCATCAAGTTCTAATATACTGCAGCACAAATAGATAACATAATACTATTTGTGAGTGGTAGTTTCCTACCACTCAATCTTGTGGTACCTTGAAATAAGATTTTCCATTTGTTGCAATCCTTCTCATCATATACATGCACTCAATAACATAAAAATCAAAGACATGAACTAAAAAACTAGAAAGCAAGCGGAAACTGATGTCATGGTTTTTAAGGCTGTATAAAACAAGGTAAACGCACTAATTTACAGACTTTGGGCGTATGAACGTATGAACGTTGGCGCTGACAGGTCAGTTCTAAATAGCTCTAAGGTAGTGTTGAATGTGCCAGAACCTATGAACTTGTTCTTCTGCAGGTCATATATACAGGGCAGTGTAGTGCCAATACCACTAGTCTGGCTCAGGCACCACCTTTACCCTGGTCTGGCTATTCTTCTGCAGGTCATATATACATGGCAGTGTAGTGCCAATACCACAAGTCTGGCTCAGGCACCACCTTTACCCTGGTCTGGCTGTTCTTCTGCAGGTCATACATACAGGGCAGTGTAGTGCCAATACGACAACTCAAGCTCAGGCACCACCTTTACCCTGGTCTGGCTGTGCTTCTGCAGGTCATACATATGGGACAGTCTAGAGCCAATACTACAAGTTTGGCTCTGGCACCACCTTTATCCTGCTCTGGCTGTTCTTCTGCAGTTCATACATACAGGGCAGTCTAGTGCCAATACAACAAGTCTGGCTCAGGCACCACCTTTACCCTGGTCTGGCTGTCCTTCTGCAGCTCATACATACAGGGCAGTGTAGAACCAATACAACAAGTCTGGCTCAGACACCACTTTTACCCTGCTCTGGCTGTTCTAACTGTTCTGCGCCTAGATTTGGCGTCAAAGAATCATAAATGTGTCTAATCCGATGAATGTGGTGCAACGCTCCCAGAATGTCCCAAATCTTTGGCGCATTAAAAAGTGTCTTTGGAGTCTGACTTCCGGTTCCGGCACTGGCAATGTAGGAGCACAGGCCATGCGCTCCACAGACATCGTCGCCAAAGCAGCATATTACCAGCATACATACATACGGCAGGAGCCCAGTAAAATAGCTCAGGAGGGCCCATCAGGAGGCGAGGAGCAGCCGGTACGGCCGCTGGAGAGAGTGGGGCCGGATCACGAACAGCCTGACGTCCGCCATTACCTGGGAGCGGGTGACGGTGCGCCATCTTTCCCGCCACGTGCGTCCTCCGGGAGCGCAGGCAGACTTTAGCTGTAACTGAGGGAGGCAGCGGGATTACGGCGCCCGGCTTCCGATATAAAGCGCATAACGACCGCATCGGCCGTGAGGAGAGACGCGGCTCCCCGAGCCTCTGGCAGGCGCAGAACACTGCAGCGCTGCACACAAAGACTCACACTCTCCAGCCATTTGCAGATAGAAGGGGAGCAGAGACCAGCAACTTCAGCAGCTTCAGAGGTGAGAGGTGTTGGTCCCACAGACCGGCTTGTTGATGTGTGGAGTGACGCTGCACTTGGGGAGAGTTAAAGCATGAAATAACGGCACATAGGGCAGAGAAGAGACTTATCTAAAAATCTCACACCATCTTAACAGCGCATGTACTGCACGACTGCACTGCCAAGGAGGCAAACCTGGTCCCTCAGGATAAGAGGAGGCAGAGTGATAAAGGGACACAAAAATCCCCTACCTCGATAACCTTCCAAATGAACACTGCTTCACTCCTGTAAACTCTCATCATTCTGCAGCATACTAGCAGTCTCTGAAAATCACCTCACGGTTCTGTGCCCTATACTATTGTAGCGACGATCACTCAGCTCTAATATAGCACGGGCAGAAATTGGGAGGAGTAATTGAGGGCCATATACCCTCTAAGTTGCCCCCGAACTCTCCTTGCATTAAGGCTGCAATACGCCTATTATACGCCTCTTGCTATTCTACCACCTGGCTTTCTGCCGATAACTGCCTCAAGGCCCTTGAGTACATAAAACCAAGTTATACAAAATGGCACCCACAACGCGTAAAGACAAAGGGGCATCGGGTAAACCGGACTCAGAGCAGGAAGACGTGGAAACGTCTGAAGAGGAAGCTCAGGAACATATTAATATTCCCCCCCAAATCAAAATCAACTATAAAAAGCTCGCTACTGCTGTCACCAAGAAAATCCTGCCAGTCTTGCAGGAGACAATTTCCACCGAGTTAATGTCCACCATGCAATCACTACAAACAGAGGTCACCAAACAAGGAGAGAGACAAGAGGAAATGGAACAACGGCTCTCCATTACAGAGGATGAAGTGTCTGATTTACATACCCGAATAAGCGAGTTAACGGAAAAAAATAAACAAGTTACTAACAAGTTAGAAGACTTAGAAAATCGCTCGCGCAGAAATAATCTGCGAAAAATTGGGTTACCAGAAAAAATTCCTCCCAGTCGACTACGGAAGATATGTGAATTGGAACTACCTGCTGCACTAAACCTAGATACAACCTGCAAAGTCGAGCGGGCGCACAGAGTAGGCCCGGAAGCTTCGAATAAACCAAATACTACAGATAGACGCCCTCAAGCCCCAAGACAAGTGATTGCCAAGTTCCTAGACTATACAGATAAAGAAAATATTCTGCGTAATTTCAAGAAATGGCAAAGTCCACTAAAATTTGATGGTTCAACTATCCTCATCTTCAATGACTATTCAGTGGAGGTATCCCGCAAGAGGAAAGCATTTAGTGGACTGTGTTCTGCCCTCTACAAGAGCAAAATCAAATTTCAGCTGCAGTACCCTTCGACTCTGAGAGTAGTGCTCCCGGATGGATCAACCCAATCCTTCACTGCAGTCAAAAAGGCTGAAGAAGAGCTGCAACATCTCATAAAAGAAACGGCAGTGACTGGCAATGCGACGTCGTCCAGACGCAGTGCAGAGGATGTTCACCCACGTCAATCCACCAGCGGCCATCTCCAGCAAGATGCCAATCCCAAGGAGCAGAGACTACCCCAGACTCCAAGGGATGCAAGGAACAAGACTTGATGCAGAGACATGATGTCTTGAGATAAGTTGCTCATGGGAAAATTAAGATGTAACATATGAGGTGTTCAATTTGCAAAATTTATGTCATTGGTCTCAAGTTTGATCATCCTGTCGTTATACTTATACATTTATGTTTGACGATGTGCTGGGTAGTTAAGCATGTCAGAAAAAAGAGAAGTCCATAACACAGAAAGGGTATTAGGAGATAGAGAAGGTTGGGAAGATGGTCAAGGTTATGTTTATGTTTATGATTCCTTTGCAAATGTTTGCTTACAGTTATGACAGTTCATGCCAGAGGAGGTGTAGGTGGAGGGTGGGGTGGGGAGGGGGGAACAGTAAATGGGGAAAGTTCAGCCGCATCTACATCACTGTCTATACAAACCTATATAGGACATGAAAATCATCTCGTGGAATGTGAAAGGTTTGCTGTCTCCGCAGAAAAGATCTATGGTCCTGCGTCACCTAGGAAGAATGAAACCTGATGTTGTATTACTGCAGGAAACTCATCTTTCCACCAGCGATTTTTTTAGGATGAGGAAGTTTTGGGTGGGTGAGGTTTATGGTGCCTCAGCAGTCCACAAAAAAAATGGAGTGTTAATTCTTTTGCGAAAATCCCTGGCTTATAAGGTTATTTCGTCAGAAACCGACCCAGAGGGGAGGTGGGCCAAGATATACTTAGAAAGCCCAATGGGGGAAATTTGTATCTATAACGTCTACGGGCCAAACAAGGATGGATCAGATTTTTTTCGAAAACTAGGTAAACATATTATCTCCAACCGGTCCCTCACGACGCTAGTAGGAGGGGATTTAAATGCCGTGATTAAGCCAGAGGAAGATCGCAAACGAAATTTGGCCACTCAGCGATTGCCAAATGACGCGGGCATGAAAGATTTTGCCGACCTTACTGTGATCACTGATATTTGGAGACTTACTCATCCTGATAGTAGGGAGTATAAATTTTTTTCAAACGTTCACCAATCCTGGTCCCGAATAGATAACTTTCTAATCACAAATAATTTAATAGAAAGGGTTTTAGAAGTTGATATACGCGATATTGTTATTTCGGACCAAGCTCCCATAACAATAGAGTTTGCCGATACTTTCCCCACAGGCCATGACTTTATTTGGCGCTTTCCCACAGCCCTTGCAGGGGATGAGGCATTTGGAGATATGATGCGCGGTTGGTGGATGGAGTTTGCCGACGCAAACGCAGAGCATAGTGATGATACGAGATTGTATTGGGAAACCGCCAAAGCAGTGATAAGACTAATTAGACTAATTAGGGAGACTAATTAGTCACTTTTCCTACCAAAAGAAAATGATAAAAAAAAAATACATAGAATTTAGTAATGCTCTTCGAGATGCATACACAGCGTTCCTCGGGAATGCTTCGCCCACAAATAAAAAAGCTTGGTCGGAGGCAAGGTTTTTTTTCGAGCTCTGGTTGGAACGTAAGGAGCGAATACATAGATCGAAATTTGAGGCAGAATTATTCAGGTTTGGCAGTAAGTCAGGCAAGCTTTTGGCTAGATTGGCGTCAGCAAAAAAGGGTCAGAAAGGTATCACATCTCTGAAGACATCAGATCGGAGAGTAGTCACAAATCCGAGGGACATTAATGCCCTTTTCCAAGCGTATTATAGGAAGCTATATCAAGATTCGGATAAAGATCCCAGTGGGAGAGGGGCAGAGTTTTTGGATCGTTGTCACGTACCAAATATAACAGAGGAGCAGAAAATGTATTTAAACATCCAAATAACTCCTGAAGAAGTGCAAGCAGCGATAAAATCATTGGGAAATGGGAAGGCTCCTGGTCCCGATGGGTATCCTGCAGAGTTTTACAAAATTTTGCGAGAACAGGTGTCCCCAATTTTGGCACAGTACTATTCGAGTCTATTGCAGGGGGGAGATGTTCCATTTGAGGCTAACTTGGCATACATTAAAGTGTTGCCTAAACCTGGGAGGGACCTAACTAAGGTTGAATCGCATAGGCCCATTTCGCTCATCAACCAGGATTTGAAAATAATATCCAAAAATATGGCTGATAGATTAGCGCTAATTTTACCAGGTCTGATAAGCCATACCCAGGTGGGCTTTGTTAAAGGCAGAGCAGCGGTAACAAACATCAGAAAGGTGATAGGAGCAATGGACGCATGTGTGAACGGCAAGGAGCCCAAGTCAAACAAAGCCTTAGTGTCATTAGACACAGAAAAGGCTTTCAACAGCGTAAAATGGAGCTGGTTGGAGATGGTGCTAGATAAATTTGGAATACAAGGCGAATTCCGCAACTTCCTCTCCTTATTATATAGAAATCCGAGAGCAGCGGTATATACCCCAGGATTTAGATCAGATACCTTTCAATTGGAAAGGGGAACTAGGCAGGGTTGCCTCTTATCGCCCCTGCTCTTTAATTTAACACTAGAGCCATTGCTATACACATTGGAACATTCACGGTTATATGATGGAATACATTTAGGTGGGAGGGAACTTAAATTAACAGCATTTGCAGACGATGTCCTCCTCTTCATGAGTTCTCCAGGTGCTCAGCTGAAGGGAGTACTGGATCTTCTGGGAACGTTCGGCACCCTTTCTGGTTACCGCATTAATAGAGATAAGTGCGAATTACTATGGATGGGAACAGGGTCGCACACGGACACGGCAGTGATCAAAACTCTAGGTATCAAGGTTGCGAAAGACTTCATCAAATATTTGGGGATTAGGATCGGTCATGTCCCGACTTCCTTGTACCAATTGAATTATCCACCACTTTTTGAAAAAATCAAAAATGAACTCCAGGGTTGGCGGGACCTGCCTTTATCCCTACTAGGGAGAATTCATTAAGTAAAGATGATATCTTTTGCTCGTCTTCTATACCCCCTCCAGACAATACCCATATTAGTCAAGCATACTGATGTCAAAGCTTTCAATAAAATGGTATCTAACTTCTTGTGGAGAGGAAAGAGACCAAGAATAGCTCAAGCAAAGCTACAGGCCCATAAGGCAGAGGTGGGAATGAATCTCCCCAACCTGAGGTGCTATAATATTGCATGCTTGGCTAGACACATCTTGGACTGGATTCACAAAACAAATTTCTACTCTGATTGGGTCTTAGAGGAAAATCTGGCAGGAGAGAAGTTAACCAGTCTACTACATGCAAAACAAGTGCATGCCAATGAAGTAGCAAGACACTCAGTGTTACTTAGGGACACCATGGTTACATGGAGGGAGCTAAGAAAGCGATTTGGGTTGGCCCATCGGATATCCAAATACCTATCACTTTGGGAACACGTGGAATTTCCCATGGGCAAAGACCATAATTGGTTCGATGGATGGATAACAAAGGGAATTTCCTCAATAACGCAGTTATTTCACCAAACAGAGAATAGATACAAAACCTTTGAGGAAATACAACATGATTTTGGTGTCCCTGGCTCCCAAATCTTACAATATTTACAAGTCCAATCTTTTTGTGTTTCCAGATTAAGGGACATACGAAAAGAAAGAGGTAAAAACTAATTTGATTTTTTAGTGGGAACAGGATCTCTAAGGAAATCTATTTCAGATATATATGCCATTTTGAGGGATAAGTACGTCACAATCGCCCCGGGAGGCGGCTTTGATAGATGGAGACGTTGGTTGGGTAGAGATGATGTGGAAACAGACATCATCAGGGGATGGATCTCTATACGTAAACACGTCATCAGTGAAGCGTGGAGGGAGACTTATTTCAAGATGGTACACGCAGCAATTTATGCATTCGACATTCCCCCTACACCAGGCTTCCCAGACAGGATCACATCCTGCCCAAAATGTAATGAACCAAAAGCCAATCTCTATCACGGCCTATGGTCATGTCCAAAGGTAGAATTATTCTGGGGTGAGGTAAAGGGTATCCTAGCATCCCTTTGGAAAGGGAAAATTCATTTGTCACCAATAGTTTTTCTACTCCACGGTCAGGAAGCCTCTATAGGGTCAGAAGAACAGCGAAGGGAGTATAACTTACCAGCGATCATACATATTGTTCTGCTGGTAGCCAAGCGCTGTTTGTTGACTAAGTGGCTGGAGACGGCAGTTCCAACAATCAGTATGGTAATAGACCAAACCAAAAAATACCACAAGGAGGCGATGGCAAATAGTTTCTTTAGTAGATGGAGAGGGTTCCTAGAAAACTTCTATTCACCGAGTGAAGTTAGAAAACTGGTGGAGGTATTTCAAAATACTGGCTGGTACTTGCGCGAGGCTCACGGGGGAACACTGAGCAGATTGCAACTACAATCACAACAAAATGATGACTGCTAACAACTGGTGAGATAACTTTCCACATATAAGCGGAGACGGATGTGATGTTCTTTATCAAAGGCTCATCCCGTCTTTTCTCTTCCCTTTCATCTCCTCTATTCTCTCCCCTTCATAGTATAAATAAAATCTGTTCGATTCATCTGGGTAGGGGGAAAGCACCTCATTCTGGCTGATTATACATGTTTATAAGTTGGTGTTTGAAAATAATTGTTCACTCATGTCTTCTTATCCATAACATGAATCCTCCTGCTACATTCGTGCCATGCAATACATGACAGAACGCAAAAATTATACCTTTAGCATCCGCGTATGCTGAAAGTATTACATATCTTATTTATTGTTATGGAGTATCACTCATGTTATCCATGTTATCCATTTTGTATATGTATAACTTGGCTCCTACCTTGTAACAGCGGTTCGCTTGTGTTTTTCTCACCGGCTCTTGTACAATATGTGTTAATGCTGTATTCACAATTTTGGTGGCTGCCTAATAAAATATTTGTTAAAAAAAAAAAAAAGTGTCTTTGGCGCATTACAAAAGGACTTATTGCACCAAAGTTTGGAGTGCGCCTGTTCATACATTCTTTTTGGCTCAAAGTACACCAGAAAACTGACACAGCCCCATTCATACATGTCGCCCTTTATGTCTTGGTATGCTCGTCTCTAAACCAATTCACTTAGCTACTTGTCTCCTTTCTTCTATAACTCTTGGCCCACTGCATCGGGTTAGTATTAGAAGATTCTTGCCACTTCAAACAATACATAACAAGCATAGACAACAAACCAACTCCTACTGGGGTTTTCCCTTCATCAGGGATATAATGCACTTTAAACCCCTCACTGTCACTCAAGACATGCCCCTTCAGCTTGCTGCATACCACCAATGTAATAGTGTAAAACCTCTCTGTGCACATACTGCAAGCCGGATGTATCGTCTTTTTCTGAGCATGGTTTCTTTACAATGCATTTGATTCCCCCTTTCAAGGTACCATTACACCTATGTGCAGAACACTGGAAACCAGTCTGTCCTTAGCCTATCTTACTAGTGCATCTCAAGTTAGAATATCACTAAAAGTTTATTTATGTCTGTAATTCAAGTAAAAAAGAGAAACCCATATATTGTATGCACTCATTACACACAAAGCAATATATTTCTGTTAATTCTCTGTTCCTAGCGCAGCTGCGGCACAGAGCGATAAAACCTCTCTTTGACGAACGACCTGAAATGTCCGCCATCAAAACACAGGGGGCGGTCGTTAACGAGTTAAGATTCGCTAATATACAGTGGGTTGCAAGTATTCATAACACTTGAACTGTTCCTCATTTTTTTAATGTTACAGCCACAAACTTAAACGGGTGTACCGACATTTCAAAATACTCGTTCGTCTGTCAGGGCATGATAAAATATAGAAGACAGGAAGAATACTTACTTTCTGGATGCTCTGGTTCTCTCGCCACAGCCGTCCTGGTAATCCCAGCTGTAGTGTGAACGTTAATCTTTCATGTGACAGGTGCAGGCAGTCACAGGCCACAGCGGTCACGTGCAAGTGATGTTGTGGCCTGTGATTGCCTGCACCTGTCATGTGAACAACGAACGTTCACAGCTACAGCTGAGATTGTCAGTCGAAAGAACGAGAGCATCCAGAAAGTATTTTTCCTGTCTTTTATATTTCATCATGCCCGACAGAAGAACAAGCATTTTGAGGTGCCAGAACACTCCCTTTGGATGTATTTTATTGATAGTGTATGTGATAGAGCAACACAAAGTAGCAAGTATTTGTAAAATGTAAAGAAACTGACACATGCTTTTCCACATTTAAAAAAAAAATCAACTGAAAAGTGTGTATATGTAATTAGACTGTTTAAACATAAGGGACGACATGTATGAACGGGGCTGCACCAGAAGTATGGCGTCTTTTCAGCCCGACATCTAGGGCAGCCCTGTTCGCTAGTTTTAATTCGCCCGCATGCCAATATCAGGCGCATTACACAGCGCCTGCGGCACTTTGTAATTTGCCTGATTTCGGGGGGCGTGCGGGAGGCGGGGCGCACTAGAACCATACGAAGCTATAGATTTATAGCTTTGTTATGGCAATTCCAGGCGCATTACTGCTAGAACTGGTAAACCACAAAGTGGTTTACCTGAGCCTGTATTGTCATTTTATAGCTAGAATACGCCTCATTTATGACCCGCAGTAGAGCGGGTTCATAAATCAGGCGTATTCTACACTATTATTATGTGCTTTAAAATTGCCGTCTAAGCGTCATAAATCATACGTGTCATCCGAGGTTCCCATGCTCTCTTTTTTACCTAAGAGTTTTTAACCTGTTGTATCAGTGTCACTTTTAGGAGAAATAAATTGCTCTGATGTTCCAAAACGCCTGGAAACATTGTGCTTCATAAGCTTATCCTTTATTAACCCTCTCTCTCAATGTACAGGTCGTTCCTCCTAAGTATTTTAGCCTTCAAAGGAATTCCAGTACATACACCACATAATCAATCCCATATGTAAGCAGATCTCTGATTTAACCCCTTAAAGACCTTGCATTTTTTTTGTGTGTTGACACGTCCATTTGTTCCTCCTCGCCTTCCATGAGCCATAACATTTTTATTTTTCGTCCTTCCTAGATATATGAAGGCTTTTAATTTGCTGGACATAGGCTTTCTAATGGGTATATTCAGCTACAAGTAAGTATGAAACCCCCAAAAATTCAAATGGGCAAAATGTTGAAAAAAAACATCTCGCCATGTTAAATTTATCCATTTTTAGGGACTAAATGACCAGAAAAACACAATTTGGCATATGAATTATTTTTCTTCACTGGTTTATTGCATATGGATAAATGATGTTATATTTTAATAGATCAGACTTTTTCGGAAGCAGCGATACCAAATAAAAACTTTTTTATATTTGTAAAATGGCAAAAGGGTGATTTGAACGTTTAATAGATTTTTTTTACACTTTTAAACATTTTTTTACTTTAACTTTGAGTCCCCCTAGGGTATTTCACATAGGGTGCATATTTAAAGTGTATCTTTAATACAGCTGAGGGAGCAAAAATGGCAGTTACTCTCCAGCCTGGGCAGAATAGTAAAGCAGAAAACATGGCGAAGATGGAAGCCTTCACAAGGTTTTCAGCTGCCATGTTAACCAAGTGGGAGCCCACAATTTCTCTGTGGGGGCTCCGATCAGTCTAAGGAGTTAAACAGCGCGGGACGGTGCCGGCACCATCCCACGCTGTAACCGCGAGTGTTAGCTGGCTATGTAGTGAAATCACGCTGTGATCCCCGACATAACCCTTACTACATTAGGATGTTATCCATACGTCAGGTCATTAAGTGTTTAAAATGTATTCACAGCATGCAAAATTTCTTCCATACATATATGGTTATACACCAGACATGGTCACAGGGCTATTGGCAATCTGATCCTATGCAGATTCTGCTCAGAATCAGTGTCCAAATTTGACTGAAATCCACATCACAACGTTTGCAATGAAAAATCAGCTTCTCAGTCCAGAGAACGCTTATTTTCCCCAGTGCTGAAGAAAGACCTGTGCCGTGGAAAAAAGAATGCTGAGCATTTTTAGGCCGATTCCTAATCAAGACAAATTACCTAATAGAATACCACACGAAAATCTACCAATAAACTCTGCATCAAATCCACAGTTACAATCCATGTTGAAAATTTTCAACGTTGATAATCAGGTGTGTGAACATACGTCTACACTTACATTTACACTTACTATAACCTCCTCTACATACACCTGTTGCTTTCCCCATTCTCTTTTATGCCTATCTCTTTATTTAAAATATTCAGATATGAAATTGCTATAATCTCCTTTATTGTTCGTAGTCTCTTATAAATGATTACCAGTTTCTTCTCTATTTCTCCTTTCAAACTGATTCCTAATCTGTTTGGAATTTTCCGTATATCTCATTACAAAAGACAGACAAAACTCACTTATATTATACAATTTTCTTCTTTTTACCATCAAACAATCTTCCATCCTCATGCCCAAGGCTTTTTTGTTTTGCCCCCTCTATAATCTGTTTTGGATATTTTTGATCTTTTAACCATTTTGCTATTGTTTTCATTTCTATTTTACAATCTGCCTCTTTAGAGCAATTACTCCTTATTTTGACCATCTGTTCAAAGCACATATTTTTCCATTGTTTTAAATGACCTTTCTTACAATAATGGAACCTACTTGCATCTATAGTTTTAAAAATAGGTTTTAGTTTCTATTTTTTTCATCTTTATCAACCCCTTATTGCCGCAACCAGTTTTCACCTCTGTGACAGAGCCTCAATTTTCAAATCTGATTTATAGCCTCCCTAATATCATAAACAAATGTTGTTTTTTTTTTAAATGATGCCTATGTACATCAGACATATGTTAGATTTTAGTTGTAAACTATTTTGTGTGGTATAACTATCTGCTTTAGAAGCATAAATTTTGGAAGTTTAAAAATGGCAAATTTTTGCAAATATTCACGAGATTTTGATATTTTTTTTACAAATAAACAAGGATTGTATGGACCAAAATGTATTGCTGACCTAAAGCACAATGTGTCAGGAGAAAACAATCTCTGAATCACATAGATAGGTTACAGCATCAAAAAGTTATTCCCACATAAAGTGACACAGAACTGTACTGCTATGTATCACCATGCCCGACTGGACATGGCTGGGCATAGTGACATCAAAGGCAACCTGGAAGCCTAACAAAGACTACATATTTGTAGCTTCGCTACAGCATTTCTAAGCACATTACAGTTGGAACAGGTAGAGCACTTTCAAAGTGGTATACCTGAGCCAGATATGTAGCCATAGCGCTAAAATGTGCCTGATTAATGACCCACTGTATAGCGGGTTCATAAATCAGACTCATTCTAGACTAATGTTAGGCGCATGAAATTTGCCGTTCTTACACCAAATTTCATGCATGTCGCCCTTATTTTCCTAATGTTGACTCCACACTCTTGTCATAGGGCCTGAGCTTGGCCAAACTAATCCAAAGTCTCTTTCCACATGATGTAAAGTAACTAAAAGTGCAGTAATATTTGAGTATTGAAGTACAGAATCATCTGAATAAAATACATTAGTATGGATACCTCATCATTAGACAACATCTTCCTGATATGCTAAGTGGCAAGTTATGTCATCTATTTAGTTCTCTCTTAATTTTGGCAAAAAGGGGTATATAATTTAAAGAGTAAGCACCAGTTTTAACCCCCAGATAATTTACGTACATGTTCACAATTGAAAACTCAAATGTGGATAGCAAGGACATGTCACCAGGGCTACAAGGTATGAGTGAAAATACCTCACAGTTATACACATACATTCAAAAACTCAAGTAGGACCCAAAGTCTTTTTACTTTTCTGTCAATGTAGCCATGTAAGGGCTTGTTTTTTTTTACCAGGTGAGTTATACTTTCCTAAGCCACTATTCTGGGTACATATAGCTTAATAGCTTTTTATAAACTCTTTTTTTTTTGGAAGGGGAGGGGCAAGAGCAATTCCACCATTGCTTTCTTATATTTAAAATTTAGCTTTATCACTGTGAAGTATGAACAACCTTCATTCTGCAGTCAGAATAATAACCCTAATAGTGAAAATGCTATAAATGCTGTGTTATGATCTGTGCTTCCCTTCTGGTACATCAATGAGAACAAGGGGAATTAAAGAATGAGTTTTCATCTTACAGCCACCTTACTGAACATAAGGGACCAAAATGGGGGATATTATAGGAGTCCTGAGATCTTCTCTTGGAGCCTCTGTAAATGAATGATTTTGCCCACTAGAGTTCACTGTTTCATAGGAAGGAATAGCCCTGTAATCAGGTAGCTTATGAGTTTTAACTGATGAATTAGGCCTTGTCCCCACAGCACGGTTTTTAACTGCCTGAAAAACTTTTACACGAACCTTAATGGAAAATCCATGCAGTTGTCCCCACTGCACGAATTTTCCACCCGGCGGTTTTTCAGACTGCCGGTGGTCCGAAAAACATAGAACATGTTCATTCTTCCGTCCAGTTTTCGGACGGAATATGAACCTGCCTATGTGAAAGAGGAGGGCTTTTCTCCGCAAACTGCGGAGAAAAGCTATCCCCCCTGCGGCCGTGTGCATGGCACGAAAACAGGACAAATACCGGTCGGATAAACCAACCGGTATTCGTCCTGTGCCGTGTGAACAGCCCCTTAGAGTTGGTGCCAACTATCCAGTAGGGCTACATTCACATACACACTTGCTGCTCGAGTCTTTTTTTACTCTTAGTTACATATATTATAGCATCATTTAAACAATGTTGCAGAGAATTTTAAGGTGAATGCACACAGAACAGATTTGCTGCGGAAGTTTTCCGCAGGAAATCCACAGATAAATCTACATGTAAGCCTACACAGCACAGAAATACTGTTACATTTTCGGGGGATTTAGTATTTTTAATCTGCTGAAAATCCAACGGTACTCTATGCTGCATAGACAGCAATAAAAAATCTGTGCTTTAGTTTACATAGCACAGATTGTTTACCATCGCATTTAAAATCCGGATTGACATTGGATTCCTGTACATTCAATTGAATGGTGCAGATGGCAAATCCAAAAACCAACCGTGGCTTTTGCGCAAATCTGCGGCAAAAATGTCAGCAAATGTGAAAATGCCGACGGATTGTGAACGGCATTTTGACATTTGCTGTGTAGACCTAGCTTAACAATCGTGCACATTTTGATGCAGATTTTACACAGTTCAATTAGGTAAAATCCACAATAAATCCACAATAGAAATTGATCTGCTGCAGATTTAAAAATCGCAACTGAAGGTCAATGCTGAAAATTTCTGCCACGTGGGCATGGGATTTGGAATTTTTTTTATACACAGCTGGTACTGTAATCTGATTTGTGATGCACAACTTCATTTGGAAAGCACAGCAATTCCAACCTGTGTGCATTCATCCTAGGGCTTCTGTGTTTCCTTTTTATAGGTGCCTCTGTAGGAATCATGCCGCCTTTTGATGCGCTTAGTTTACCAATATGTTAAATATTGGTGATACATGCAAATGTTACATAAAGAGCCTTTTTTTGGGGGGGGGACACGTGGTGGTTTGTTTTTTATCAAAATACAGCAAGTGCTACATGTAGAAAAAGCCCAGTTAAAAAAGCGTGTTCAAAATGACAAATTTATTTTTTAATGTGGTTTTGTCACTTGGCAAAGTCCCCTGTGGAGGCCAGCTCATAGCTCACAGTCATGGTATTGGGGTGGATAATAAAGGTATGGATCTGTTGGGTCACCGCCAGAGATGGTGTAGACCACGCCAGGAAGTGGAGTCTAACGAACTCTCGGTATTCACCAGAGTCCACCACAAGACAGGATGGACTTTGTTGCAGGGGACACCCAGGTTGGGACCCCTGACAGCCGCGGTGCCCGGCGTAGAACTGCGAGGGCAGGCAGGTGCAACAGATGACAGTAGTAGTGTAACAGGCAGGTAGTAGACTGGCGTGGTGAAAGGTACAACGGCAGGTGTGAAATGAACCAGGCGGCAGCAAATAACATATAGAAGAGCAATGCGGAAGTCAGGATCGATGAAAACATCAAAAACTGATGCAGAGCACAGGCAGGAGGTTCCTTAAAGGGGTGATCTTACTACAAGGATTGCATTTTATGTTAAAGATCTTGCAAACACAAGTCACTTTGCAATGTGTGTCCAACCTATTCCTAGATATCCCCTCTTCTATGGGTTGCATCAGCTCCTCAGTTCGCCATAGCTACAGATATGTTCCATTTCTCCTGATAGGCTGCCAGTGCTGGTTGCTATACTTACAGACCTGGGGCCACATGTATGAAAGCCAAATCTAAAATCACTTTGTTGCCCATAGCAACCAATCAGAGAACCCCTTTCATTTCATATAGTGCTCTGAAGAAATGAGACTGGTGCTCTGATTGGTTGCTATGAGCAATAAAGTGAATTTTAGACCTAGACAGTTTTCATACATGTGGCGCTAGTAGAAGCCAGTAAAAGCCAGTAAACACTGAATTAAAAAACGAAACCTGTGCTTTTTAAGCTGACACAGCATTAATCATGTCCGCCATTTTGTTTTAGTAAGATAAAAAAAGTCTTGTAGCTGGAGGTAAAGCCAGAAGCCTGTACTTGTGCTAGGGACGCCTACACGGTGACGATTCTCCCTTGGGTTCTTTGTCCTCGCCCTTCCGCTTCTCAATGGCTGATGCATTATGGATAGATAAAGCAAAAAGCCCTCAGTGAAGCTGTTAGATTTAACTATTGGAAATAACCATTTTTGCTGTAAGATATAAGGCTATGTTGACACGGCTTATTTTGGGATGTATCTTGCTTCGTATTTTGCACCGTACGGCCGTGTTCACACGGCTTATTCAAAACGGAATTGCGAGCCGGATTGCGCTCGCAATTCCGACTTGAATAAGGGGCGGGTGTGGGGGGGTGCAGGGGCGCGGCCCGCCGGCCCCATTGACTTCCATTATCCACAGCGCGTATTGCGCCTGGATAATGTGCATGTCAGTTTTTCCCCGCCCGGCGGATTCGCCGAGCGAGGAGGAGCGACGGAATCCACTGTTCTCTATGAGAACTGTGGATTACCGTAATTACTGCGACGGATTGGCACCGTACTGCAGCGCAAATCCGGCGCACAGTACGGCGCCAATCCGCGCCAAAATAAGCCGTGTGAAAGGCCCCTACTGCGTGAAATATGGGGCGAGATACGTCCCAGTCATTACGGTAATCCACAGTTCTCATAGAGAATTATGGATTACATCTCCTCTCCCTGCTCGCACAAGACGCCGACGCGGGAAGAGAAGTGACATGTAAATTATTCACGGCGTATACGCACCGGGAATGTCTATGGGGCTGGCGGGCTACCGACTCCCCCTCCACCCACCCCAGGGTCTTTTAAGCCGCATCCTGAACCTGTAGTGGTAAAACAATGGCTCATTGTAAGACTGTCTAGTCCAACTTTACATTGTACACCCTTCTGTACTCACAGAAAAAGGAAGTCTATAGGATTGATAAATAATGCCAGCCTTTTTCTAGACAGGAAAAAGTAAGTGTGAGGAGTCTCACCATTTCCTGCCAACACCAGCAAAATTCAGACCAATCGATGGCCTCTTCAGCGACATGCCTGCTTGTATGGAACAAGGCCACCGAGGCCAGCACATGACCAGTGAATGGCTCCCACTCACATAAGCCATGAATGGGGCATTATTGGTGAGGGGGGACAACAGAGTGGTGGTGACAAGAGAGGGAAGTGCGAGTTCATTTTTATTATCTCTCATTGGTGAACAGTAGAGAACTTTTTATTAAAAACTTTACATTTCTTTAGTCCAATATTTTTTGAACAGCAGTGTGTTTAACATGTTGCTGGTGTAGAGAAAAAATGGAAACGTTCATGATTTGAGGATTTTCTTGGCAGATATATTTGGTTCGAGCAGAAATTTATCATGCATCTCACACAGAATAATCATCTTTCTTTGCAGAAACTATATTCGTCCAAAAAAGAATTCAATGAATCTGCTCAAGTACAGAAACCGATGTATTGTAGTAAATGGGGTTAATGAGTGAGTAGGTTGCAAATACAGCTGCAGAAACAAACCTTTTAATGGTAATACTGCACAGAAAGGAAGCAAGTGTTTTTGTTTAAAACCGTAGCATAATGGATAGAAAGAAATAGAAACATAATTGCTTTGCTGGATTATGTTTGGAATAATATAATGCTACAGATTTTAAAGCTCACCGAAATGTCATCGTTTTTTATAAAAATTTATTTTTCCTTTTAACTGAAATACCACCTGCATGCTTCCTGTTTCTCCGGAGCAGTTTCTTCATATTTTAGTGAAAGATTCTATTATAGGCTTATTCTAAGGAAAATTAAGAATTTCAGGCTCAGAAAGTGTGTGCACTGCCATTAGTTTAAGACACTAGAGATGCTCTTTTCTACAATCTTATAAAATGGTAACCATTCTCTCTCTTTGGTGGTTTGGCAGATCAAAGCTGTGAACTGACCCAAAAAAGTAGAAGGGTTTAGGCAAATAGGGCCCAAAATACACATTTTAGGGAACGTAAAGGTTTTGAATTTGTCAATTTAAAAGGGGTTGTCTCACTACAAAGATTAGCTTTCAACATGTTGGGATAACAAAATGAAGACGTTTGCCAAATATATTGCGTTGTTCATTTTTTTTTTTTTTTTTACAAGTGATTTTATCACCTTCCCCAAGTGACCGACCTGTGTACTTCTCCCCCCTGCTGTTTCTTCTATCTGATAGCAGGGAGTGATGTCATCACACAGGTCGCACAGCTCAGAACTCCAGCCAATGAGAGCTTGTTTGTTATCTGATCTTTCAGACAAAGCCAGTAATTACTACTGTTTACTTTAACTCAGAAGTATCCCTGGTCCTGACAGCATGAGATTTATCTAATTAGCAGAAGTCTGAGTACACAGAGCTTATATGCTAATTACAGACAGCTTGACCAGGAAACCACAGAGCAAAGCAGCATTATTTCATTCATGCATCCTATGAAACTTTGAGATGAGAAAATCCCTTTAAACGGCGGCAAGCATGCAAAATATAGAGCTCCTGCGCAACATCTGTGTAACACCTGTCTAAAATCTGGAAAGCCCATTTACTAGAATAGGGTCCATCATTTGACCGGTCAAAATAGCTCAGCATGTTCCTTTATTTTGTCCAGTTAAATAAAAGACACCAGGTTGAAAACTCAAAGGACCACATTCACTATTATAGGATCTATTATTTAGCCAGACACAATAGTGTAGCACGCTCCGCTATTTTGTCCAGTACAATGAAGGATACCATGACAGTAACTCAGCAGACCACATTCACTATAATGGTGTCTGTCATTTGACCAGACAAACAGCGCAGCCTGCTTCACTACTTTGTACGGAGAAATGAAGGCAACCTGTCAGACCCAATTACAGTCCATGGAGTTCTTTGGGTGGAAATAACATGTGAATGTAGCCTACATGTGGCCATCCTAAACAGGGTTTATATCAAGACAATGCATCGCCTATCTACAAGTCAGTAATATGGTGGAGATGCTACGGATATGAACCCTAGCTACATCTTTTTCAATTACTGGCAATTGTGGGGGACAAGCTTTTAGTCTCTAGGGTAAGGAACCGATTAGAATTCATGCAGTGGAAGTTGATACATTAATCTGCCTGAATCAGTCTGAAGATATACGTATTATAGCTCAATGCTATATACATTGATAGGAGGATATTAAGGGCGACATGTCAGAAAAGTGGCGTTTCCACGCCAGTTATAGGCGCATTAAATCAGTGTAAAGTGCGCCAGAAAGTCCGATTATTTCCAAAAACTGCCGTCAGGTATACCTTGCATAGAAAACTTAATGCGCCTAAAAAGGCGAATCCCGTCAAAAGAGACACATTGCGTAACTCGCGGCACATAGCATATCATTGGTGGTATATGTAATGCGCCTATTGAGGCGCATTGCCCAATGGAGGTGCATAACAATATGCCTCAAAAGGCGCATTGCAAGACGGGGGCGCAAAGTGCTCCATATTTAGGAGCATTACAAAGTGTCATGCCCGCCATATAATGTGCCTAGTTTTGGTGTACGACAGTTCATTTACGACACGAATATGGCATCAAAAGTGGTTTTGGTGCAAAATAGACCAAAAAACAAACTGTTGTTGGCGTGTTGGGACATGTCGCCCTAAGTTTTTACTGCACGTGGTGTTTTCTGGTGAAAGTTTGGGTATCCATAGAGCACTGACTTACTTTATCATTGGTTGATCAAACCCTTACTAAAAGGGCATTTGTAGTAAGAAGTAAACCAGTTGCTTGTTGAAAGACAAAAGTTTATATAGAAAATTACAGATTAGAAGACGGTCATAAATATGCCTCTATGCACAAAGCTCTAGCATTGGTCAAGGCTTCATGAACAAGTTAAATCCCTAATGGGCAGGAGGAAATTAATGCAATTTGCAAATGCACTGCTATGTATTTCTAGACACAATAAAGCAGAAGCTGTAGTATTTAGATTTATAGCTCATAATAACCACACTTCTAGGGACCATGTTGAGGAAGCTGTAGATAAAAATGAGGAAATTCATGAAGACTACAGTAAATGTATATGGACAAACCAATGTCATTGATGCATCCCATATTTAAAACAAAGCCAAGTGATTACAGCCTGATGGCTTCTTTAGCCTCTGATAAGGCATTATCAGTGCCTAGGAAATTGCATCTGCTTACTATTGTTCCCTACAGCAAACTCTGTAGGGAAAATGTATCAGGAAATATGTAATGCATAGACTGGGTCTGCCAGAACAGGAACAGCTCTTACAATGGGTTATCTAATCTGCTGTATGATGTCCATATGTCTTAAAAGAGGCTCATTGTGGTCTCAGGACTTCACCCCACAGCTTGTTCAAGTGCCCCTACCCACCAATGCTCTGGGCATGGCAGTGTAATCTCGGTGGTGAAAGCAACAGTTTTCAAAAGTGTAGAACTGGCAAATAAACCTTGCCTCTGCGTAAGATACATTATCTCTGTCTAGAATATATTTGAACCAGACTTGGTACCTGACCTTAAAGGGGTTGTCTCACTTCATTGATTCATCTCAGTCCTGTTTTCTTGGTTTCATTTTGAATTCAGGGGCGTGTTTACTGGTTTCTACTAGGCTGCAGTAGAAGCCAGGTCTGTAGCTATAGCAACCAGTGCTGGCAGCCTATCAGGATAGTTTCAAACCGGTCTGTAGCTATAGCAACCAGTGCTGGCAGCCTATCAGGAGAGAATGAACAGGTCTGTAGCTATAGCAACCAACGCTGGCAGCCTATCAGGAGAGATCAAACAGGTCTGTAGCTATAGCGACTAGCAGCCTATCAGGAGAGATCAAACAGGTCTATAGCTATAGCGACCTGAGGAGCTGATGCAGCCCTTACAAGAGGGGATATCTATGAATAGGTTACATAGAGCTTAATGCGCCAAACTTTGTATAGGCCTAGTCTGTAATGAGCCAAAACTTGGTGCACTAAGTTCTATGTAATGCGCCAAAAATCTGTCAAAGTATCTAAAAAAACTGGGTCTATATTAAATCCATTTAAAACCTTGGTGGTGTCGGCCACCAAGTAAAAAAAAAAAAGTATGCATTTAAATTTCATACATGTCGCCTCTTAATGTTTCAATGCTCGGATTATGAGATTCTGAGAGTATAGAATACGACAGATTTTTGGCGCATTACATATAGCTTAATGCGCCAAGTTTGGCGCATTAGTCTTTGCCCCGACAAAGTTTGGCCTTTTAAGCTTATGTAATGGGGCAAAAATTTCATACTGTCGTATTCTACACTCTTCTATATCTATTTATAACTGGAGTGTCGGCGCCAATAAAAAAAAAAAAAAAAAAAGTACGCATTCGAATTCATACATGTCGCCCTAATTCAACTTCTGATTCTGAGCTAATTAAACTTAGAACGAGCCATCTGGGAGAGCTCTGCGAGCTCTTCAGACCAGGTTCCCCGCCATGGGAAAGAAAAGGTGCTGCTAACCTCTAGGAGCCAGGACCAGAGAATACTAGTCTGAAAATTATGGTTTATGGTGCTGGGCAGTAGGCTCAGACCATGGTTAGTGAAGAAACCTTAATTTTCAGTTAAGGTATGTTCACACGGCGTGGTCCGTGTGAACATACGTTTTTAGATGTGTGTTTGGGTCCATCTAGACGGACCCAAACACACATCTAACAATGAGCAGTGTGATTTTACACTGCTCGCAATGTAAAACATGTATCGGCGTTCACATGAGTGATCTCCGATGTGGGTGTGATCCTGCTGCATCCAACATGGATCCAAAAACACACAGCTGCCTGTTGGATATGATAGACGCTACATTTTTGGATGCGATTTTTGGATCTAACACGGACCCGAAATTGTATCCAAAAATGCCGTGTGAACTTACCCTTAGAGGCTAGACCGCTTAGTATTTTTGTTGAAACATTGATTGGATATATTGAACACCGACTTGTTACTATCTGGAGAATGAGGGGAAAGAAAAAAAAAAGTCAATTTTGAACCAAACTACAGTGTTGGAGTGACTTATATGTACCAGGATCCATCTGATCCTAGAGGTGGCAACGTTGAGCGCTAATCAACCCTCAAGATGGCACACCGCCAATAGAGATTTTTCTGCCTGCCTCTGAAAGTTTGTTACCCGTTAACATTTTGTGCCATTCCAGCTGTTGACACTACTAGAGATTACATAGCCACTACGACAAAACACGTTTCTCCTCCATGCAGCTATATTGCTATACATCTAATGCAAAAATCAGTGGCACACTAAAAACTAAGTGAAACATCAAGGTATGTATTAGATGTATGCTATTGCCTTTTCAGTGTGCACCTATGCTTCCGTTTTCAAATATTTTTTTTAGATGGCCACAGCCTAATTAACTTTTGTAGTCTGTTTGAGAAATGGCAATCTCATTGGCTTGCTGCACTCTGCCGCCTCTTTTAAACCATTGCAGGATAGTTCAATTGCAAGTTCCTGTCACTCCCTGAGAAGTTGTAGTCTGAACGGACTCCTAGTGAGGTAACATGTTAAGTGTTAGGCTATGTTCACATGGCTTAATTGCGGGACGCAATTACGGCCCGCAATTACGCCGTGTGGACGGGGGCGGGGCGGGAGAGTGAGCGGGGGGCCGGCACTTCGCCGCCCATAGAAAATTTCACTCCCAGGGGCGCGTATTACGCCGCTAGAAAGTGACATGTCAATTATCTCCCCGCCGGCGGCTTCGCGGGCGGGGAGAGGAGACGTAATCCATAGTTCTCTATGAGAACTGTGAATTACCGTAATGAATGGGCCGTTTTGGCCCGTAATTGGCGCACTTCGGCACGTAAGTACGGACCGAAATACGGCCCATTTTAAACCGTGTGAACATCGCCTTAGGGACTCACCGGTTCTGGGATCCCCTTGACGCTATTGGGAGGTGAGCTTAATACAATCTTTGACCAAAACTGTAAACTAAGAGTCCCAGGTTTTTCATATTTTCCTTAGCAGTAATGCATTTCCAATTATTCCTATATACTTGATGTTCTACTTAGTTTTTAGTGTGCCACTGTTATTTGTATTAGATGTATGCCATTGCCTTTTCAGTGTGCACCTATGCTTACGTTTTTCAAAATATATTTTAGATATGCACAGCCGAATTAACTTTTATATTGCTATACAACACTTAAAGGAGTTGTCTCATTTGGTTTCAGGCTTTCATTTCCTTAGTTTACAAAGCTTTCTTCGGTTTTTGTCTTTTCCCCCCTATCCCCTACCATTAAAAACAGCATACGATAATTTATTAATGGGGGGAAAATTTGCCTTAAGAAAAAAAATTAACCATGTGTTCCTGCCTATTTTTTTTGCCCAAAGGAAGGGTTGATTAGGAATGTAGAAGGGAAATAAGCCTTGGAAATGGGGCTTGAGAAACATTTTCCTTATCCCCTGTTTAGCTAACGTTCCCAAAAATCCCCCCCAGCAACAACAAAAAAAGGGCAGTTTTATTTTTACTCTGGTTGCCCTTTTAAATACCGGAAACATATAGTAATTACATGCCCCTGGGTTTATTAGGTTATTAGTATGGCAATTCCAAAGACTATCATGATTATATAGTACAGAAGTTCATTCTGTCAAACATCTTTCTTTTAGTGCCAGGAAAAGACATCAACCGTTAATACAGGAGGCTTGGAAAAGGGAGATATCCTTTCCTCCCTTTATCCCCACTTCGAACAGCAAACCGTGTGACGGGTCCAGCATGGTCCTTATTCTGGTGATGGAGTTTCAGACATTAAGCCAATAGAGTTTTGAGAAAAGGTCAGCTTTTTATAAAAGTTTTAAGCCCCCGAAAAGTTCCCAATCTAAAAGGGTTAACCTTTTTAATATCAGTAGATAATTGGGGAGTGGGGGCATAATTAAAACTGATTTTTTTTAAAATCCTTCTTAAATTAAAACCCAATCATTGTTAAAGGGGAACAACCACTTTTGTTTTGGAAGGGACCTCAGTAAGTTTCTTTGAGGCCTTCTTGATAAAATAGTTTCCCAAAAATTCTTATGAATCAGGGGTTGTCCAATTAAAATTGGTCTCTTTTAAAAACCCTTACTTCTTTTCAGCCTACTATTTATAAACATTGCCAATTCATGATTGAAAAGTTTAAGGATTTTAAAACAAAAACAAAAATTTTTCCCCTTGATTTCAGCAGTAAAAAAATGTCAATGTATGTATTTAGTTAAATTAAAAATTTTAAGGGGATTATCATAAAAAAAAAATTTATTTTTTTTAAAATGCTACAATAGAAGGTGATAAAAGGGGTTTTTCCAAAGTTTTACAACAGCCTTTGGAGCTGGTTTGGGGTGTCTTTTTCTGTTTCACCTCCCCTTTTCAGCCCCGAAACTTTCCTTGTAATCTTGGGGGAAAAGCCCATTTCTGCGAAAACGGGGCCCCAGGGCCTGATCTTCTTGATAACAAAGGCTGAAAGGGGCAACAAAGGGATTGTTGATCCCCTTTTCTTTGACAGTTATTCACGTTTCTACCTATTCAAAGAAATAGGTTAATTTGTGAGGTGGGCGGGGCATGAATTAAACTGACTTTTCTGGCTGCAAACTGCCAGATTTGAGCATTAAATGCTCTAAAACTGCAGCATCTTACAGAATAATGGACACAGCGCTGGAAACAGCAGGTCTGACACTAGCTTGTGCTGTCCTCAGCAAGGGGGGCATAACCTATGTGACAGGTTCTCTTTAAGCACTGGGACGCTTACCTTGATGAAAGAGTGCAGGGACTTTCCATACATCTTCTTGAACTCGGAGCGGATTTCCAACATGTCAATTTCACAGCGAGATACCATAACTCTTATCAGAGTGCTGTCATCGGTGCCCAGACCCTGTGACGGAAATATACATGTGTGATGGCAGCCTGGGTACTAGTATGTTGAACATAAATTCATATCGAACACAAAGTTCCAAGTGATTTAGCAAAAATATTTAAGGAGCTTGTTAAAAACAAAAAAAGCCTTTTAAGGAGTATTTTTGAGGTTTTTTCCTCTTGATTTTGGCAGTACTGTAAAGAATTTTAATTGTCATGCTGCTTTCTATGGTCATTTCCATGCTTAAAGTATAAATCTTTATTTTAACGGTGTTTCTTAGTTTACAAATAAATTATTAAGTATTATATATTATGTAATATTACATGCATGACATAGTATAGTGTATAAAAGGAGTTGTCTCATTACAAGCTTTCAGCCTAAGTCAGTGAGCCTGGCAGTTGTATTAAGGGGCGTGCTTCTTGTCTGCCTCTTCTCCTCCCTCTTCCCCCCTCCCCTCAGCACACAGAAAGCTCTCCTCTGTAACTTCTATAGGGGAGAGAGAGGGGGGGGGGGGGGGCGCCCGGGGGTTTGCTGCCAGAGTTAACCCGGTGTGTGCCTGCCTAGGTCTGCTGCAGCTCTTGCTGCTCGTCTCCACAGTCAGGAGACAGGAGAGGGCTGATCTATGAGTGTGGAGCCAGAGCAGGGGGGATGCAAGTGTTCCTATACCCCCTGCTTAGCATACAAATCTGCACATCTCAAGCAACAAACAGACCCTGTCAGAACAGACACAGGGCAGCTGTGAAGTGTTACTATACTCAGGATGTGTCAGTAGTACACCAGAGCATGAACCCTTCACATGCCCCCTGATCTGTATAGTATTAGTATAGTTACAGCTCCACAGACACATCATGATTATAGTAACACACAGGGTCACTGCTGTCACATCTATCTGTGTAGAGAGCAGGAGGAAGCAGGCACACACAGGGTTAATCCAGGCAGCATGGACACAGAAGCCAGAGCCTTCCCCCTCCCTCCACTACAGAAGCATTCTGTTCGGGAGGGGCTCTCTGCTCTGACCTGTATTCAGAAGGTGATGAGTCATACAGACCTGACAGCCAGTGAGATAAGGATCAACAGGTCAGCTGCTATAGAGATTTGAGAAGCTGATGTAGTACTACTAACAGGGCTTACTCAAAATCAGTAGGACATTTGTAATGAACATATATTGCAAAGCTGCTTGTTTTTTTAAAGATCTTTTAATTAAAACCCAATCATTGTAGCGAGACAACCCCTTTAAGTATAATTTGAACTCAAGTACTTTGTAAATAGAAGTTTTCCCCCATCTCAAACATTTATGACATAATCAATAGAATATGTAATAATTGACAGATACGTTTACATAACACTTTGGGACCAACACTTCTGTTGAGAATGGGCTCCTGAACTTCTGTTCTATGGGATTTCGGAGTACAGCCGAACATATGAAGAACGGGCAAGGCCATCTCTCCTTTCTGCACAGGGTAGTTCAGGGGCCAATTTTCAAGATGGATGCGAATTCCAGATGTTGGACCTGCACTATGACATTTGTGACATATCCAATTAATATGCCATAAATATCTGAGCCAGGAAAACACTTTTTTAAAAAAAAGAGTTTTAGTTTCCGTGAGACTGACATTTTCTTGAACGTATTCATTCCTAAGGATCATTACAAATCCAGATACTAAAAACCTGTCCTGTTTAAGTGCAGATAATTGTTTTATTTAACATCGAATCATGATCAAGTCTGGTTTATACCCCAAATAAACAATATTTTTATTCACGGACAGCAAGCAAAGATATGTAAAGTGGTCGGGTATTGAAGGTTTCATAGCTTTTCATTATACAGTAAGAAAGCTATATTTACGTACACCCAGAAGCACCCAACTGACACAATGGGTGGTGTATGTCACATAGTAACTAGGGTTACCCATTGTATAGTTTGTAAATTGCATTATGAAAACTTGAGAACAGTGCAAATTATAAGCAAGATTTATAGTACAAAGTTACCATTATTCTGCAGTATACACATTTTATACAGTGTATAGTATATACTGCATGAATACATCAGAACTTTCTATACTTCTCCACAATAGTAAATTAACCAACATTTAAGTTAATTTGCTTTAAAGAGCTACTCCCACTACATTGAGTTTTAAGCAAATGGGCAAAAGGTAAATACAGATTACCAAATACCTTGCTGTTCTGATTTTGCTTCCTTTCAGGGTTAGAATTGGTAAGGAGACTAGACTACATGCGGATTAGCATTTCTTGCAGCACCAACAGTAAAGTGAAATCCATCTGCCCTGCCATCTGTCTCTTCATTATCATAGCTAGGGGCAAGATTTTATATGCAATTTTTAATTGCATAGGACTGCCAATAAATAAGTGATAAAAAGAATATTGGTTATAACAAAAATACCTAATTCTGTCAAAAGTGTCCCTTTACGAATATGTATAATTTGGGAGATACGTTTGATGGCAAATTGTTTTTTTTTTTTTACACCTTTCCTATCATTCTTCATTTCAAGGCTGTGAATACTTATAATACTTATTATGTGCTTCCAATGTTTATAGAAAAAACAAAAAAACAAACACCTGAGCAAAAATCAAGCAGGGCCCCTTACAGCTCAAAAATGGTTGTTTAAAATAGGTAAATTGAGATTGTTCCAAGGAATTGAGGTCCTATTTAGCTCTAGTTTCAATTAGTGCATCTTTACACCGATTCCATTACACCAATAAATCAAACTGCAGATCCTCTTTAAATATTCAATTAAAATCAATTTGACTTTCTGCTAAGTGATAGAATTTAATAGGATTTTCCATCCAAGATATGGCACAACCCCCTGTCATATTTCTGTATGCAAACTGACTAATTTTTCTCATCCATTATTCGTCCCTCCATATATTTCGCCCGCGCTCATTCTCTTTAGCTCGCTCTCCTGCTCGGAGCAGACAGGAGAGCTGTAATGAATGCCAAGCAGAGCTGCCGCTTCTCCGCACATTTGTCACATGTGGTTCAGCTTCACTGGAGCTTAAAAGAGCAAATCCTTCAACTAGTGAAAAAAATACCTGGGCATTACCAGGAGAGTGTGCCAGACAGTGCATCCCTCCTGGGAGAAGTCAGCAAAGTGACAAGACCGAAAACAGTACCATGTATTTTTAGCTGTCAAATTCTGCCAATCTCCTCTTAACCTTCACAGAACACTTCACACATCTAATTTATTATAAGTAACACTCATTAATATGTATAACCACAAAATATGTCATGTACTCTAAATGAACGATTAATTATGTCGCTGTTAGGTTATATACTATGCCAGTCACACTTGTAAACGTCTTGTCCTGTTGTATCCCCCTTCCCTGCAGAAGGTCATTGCAGAGGGGAGCCCCACAATCAGCTCCTGTCGCTGGCGAAACCGCATCACAAGTGTGAATTTCCTCTACTACTCCATAGAAAATAAAGCACTACATGGCACCTATTGTACTGCATGACGGGTCTATTGATTTCAATGGACACCTGTGGCACACTGGATACAAGTGTAGCTAATACAGTAATCTGTCCCCATCCCTCCTATTTGGGGATAACATAGTATCAGAAATTTAACAAGCGCTTAAGCCACGCAGCTCCGATAATGGAAGGTAATTTGACCTTTAAATTTAAAATTTCTCTTTTGGATCATTACAGGATCTGCTATGTTTAAATCCCTTTAAACCCCCTTCCGCCGGAGCCGTTTTTTTCCCCTTGCAGAGCCCCCATTTTTTAAAATCGGTCAGTGCACTTTTTTGGAGAATAATTTTGACCTTTAACCCCCCGTTTTCAGAGATTTGTTTTCTCGTGAAATTGTGCTTTAAGATAGTAAGAAATTTTGGTCCAAAAAATCTTTTTTGTGAAAAATACAAAATTATCGTGAAAATTTACCAATTTCAAACTTCAAAAGTTTCTGCATGTAAGACAGATGGTTTTTTTCCACCAAAAAACTTAAACAGCATCTCCAATGTCCCCTGTTGTTTGGCATATTTTTTTTAAATGTCTTTTTTTTACGACATTTGGGGGCTTAAAAATTTAGCAGTAATTTTCAAATTTAAGAAAATTTGCAATATACATTTTTTAGGGACCCGTCTAGTTCTAACGTGACTTTGATTGACCTGTATGTTAGATACCCCCATAAATGACCTATCTAAGAAACTACAACCCCTTAAAGTATTCAAAACCGCATTTAGGAAGTTTATTAACCCATTAGGTGTTTCACAGGGAATTAAAGCAAAGTGGAAGTGAAATTTCAAAATCTCACTTTTTTGCAGATTTTCCATTTTTATACATTATTGACAAGAATACGGTAAATGTGATCAGGTAAATGCAACTTAATATTGATTCCCCAGATTCTGCCGTTTTCAGAGATATCCCATATTCTGGCCCTAGTGCTTTATTTGGCTCAACCATAACCCCCCAGAATAGGAGTGCACCTACTGGACTTGGGGTCTCATTTTCATTTCGATTTTATTTAGGGGCCATTTCAAGTTTGCGGACACCCTAAGGTTCCAAAACTCTATAAATACCCCTTTAAAGACCCCATATTGGAAAACTCCCACCCTTAAGGAATATATCCAGGGGTGCAGTGAGTATATCGACCCCACAGGCGTTTCCAAAATTTTTTTTAGCGTTCGGCTCTGAAAATAAAAAAATATATTTTTTTTACAATAATCTTCAATTTTAGCTGAAAATTTTAATTTTTTACAAGGAATTCTGGAAAAAAAAATCCCCCAAATTATGTTACGTAATTTCTTCCAAGTTCGGCAATACCCTACATGTGGGTGGTAAACTGCTGTTTGGGCGCAGGGGAGGGGGGGTACAAGGGAGGGGAGCGCTATTTGGCTTTTGGCGCACAGATATTGGTGGGGCCATGTCGCATCTGCAAAGCCCCAAAGTATTTAGAACAGGTGAAACCTTCCAGAATTTTGCTCCATTTTGGATTTCAACCCCCCTCAGGGATCTCATCAAGGTGGTTATTGTGCATTTTGGGCGAAACAGGTGTTCCGTAGTTTTTTTTTTAGCATTGGGCTGGAATGGAGGGGGGGAAACGCAGTTCCGGGCACTGTTTTTGGGCTTCATTTTTAAACAGTATTCGCCATGCGGGATAAAACGGGTAACTTTACTATGGGGGTCGGTACAATTACAATGATATAAATTTTTATTGTTTTTTATGTTTTATTATTTTTAAACACAATAGAAGCGAGTTTTATAAAAAGTTGCGTTTTTAATGTTGTCCTGTTCTGACAGCCATAGCTTTCTTAATTTTTTGCATACGGAGGGTTGTGTGGTTTTTTTTTACGAGATGAGTTGATGTTTTTATTGGTACCATTACGGGGCAATGTGATGCTTTGATCACTTTTTATTAAGGTTTTTGTGGAGGCATTTTGTACAAAAAACAGCAATTTCTGGTAGGGGTTTTTTATTTTTATTTTTTACAGCGGTCACTGTGCGGTATAAATGACATGCTAGTTTTATCAGCAGGTTGATCGATTACAGCGATACCACATTTGTATATTTTTTTTATGTTTTACTGCTTTTACACAATAAAAACACTTATTTGAAAAGGGAAACACGTTTTTGCATCATCGCCATAACTTTTTTATTTTTCTGTTTATGGAGCTGTATACGGACTTTTTTTGCGGGAGGAGTTGACGTTTTTATTGGTACATTTTTGGGGGACAAAGACTTTATGATCGCTTTTAAATCCGTTTTCTGGAAGGTAGGGTGAAGAAAATACTGCAATCCTAGCAGTGATTTTTATTTTTAATAGCGTTCACTGTGCAGTATCCGTGACAAGTTAGTTTTTTCCTCTGTGGGTTGGGGACGATTACGGTGTTTACCCAATTTATGTAGTTTTTTTTTTGAAAGCACAATTTGTTTGAAAAAAAAAGTGTTTTTTTATTGTGTTAAAACAATATTTATGCATCGTTTCTTTAATTTGATAGAAACTTTTTAATTTTTCCGTATACAAGCTGTGAAGGACTTTTTTTTGCGGGATGAACTGACATTTTAATTGGCATCACTTTTTATGTTGATATGAGTTTTGATGACTTTTACTCCATTTTATGTGCTGCGGATCAACAAAATCGCAATTCTGTGATGTTTTTTGGGGGTTTTTGTTCACCGTACGGGTTAAACATGACAGAAATTTTTAGGGTGGGTCGTTACGCACGCGGCGATACTAAATATGGGTACTTTATTTATTTTTGTTCTTTTTTGGGGCGATTGCCGTTTGTAAAGGGGAAAAGGGCGATGTACGTGTTTTTATGTTAATTTTTTGTGTTTGTGTTTCTTTCACACCTTTTTACACTTTTCCCCAGGGGGGAATTGCATGAACGATCGTCAGATCATTCATGCAATAGGAGATCAGCATACAGCTTATAGCTGTATGCTGGTCTCCATGGCAACTGTCTGTCACCGTGCCCACAATGCATTGTGGGCATCGTGATGTCACCAGACAACCCGGATGCTGTCATTCAGCATCCGGGCTGCCTGGTAGTAGAATCAGTAGCGGCGCTCAGCGCCGTTACTGCGCCGTGATCACGGGCAGTAGGAGCTCACTCCTGCCGCCCGCAGCTGCGATGTCGCGACCACGATGTCGCGACATCGGGGGGATAATCCACCACGGCCGGAGCTCATTCCGGCCATGGGGGATGCGGCATGATGCCAGCGGTAATATACCGCTGGTTCCATGCCACGATCTTGTGCGCCCGCCGTGAAGCGTGCAAGATCGCCTTGACGTACTCATACGGCAATTTGCGGGAACCCCTACTCGACATTGCCATATGAGTACGACAAATGTCGGTAAGGGGTTACGAACAAAGCCTTTTTCAGTCTTTGGGGACAATTTCTTTCAGACATGCCTTCTCTTATTCTATCAGCCATAGACTTATCTTAAAGGGTTTTTGCCACAATCTCATTTCATACCTCCTATATCCTGCTCTTCAGCTCTGTGTACTCAGTTTGAGTTTTATATCATTTGACCAAGCAGGATGACATCACCAGGTCTTTCCTCTCTCTAGTCAAAGAAAGGTTTTTGTTTATGTAAAGCATTGGGGATAGCAGAGAGGTAGAGTTTTTGCCCCCAGGCACAAGGGTCCCCAGTTCAAATCCCTGCAGGAACCAAAAACCCGTGGATTTTTTTTTCTTATCAATGCACAGGGCCTCATTGAGGTTTCTCTTTTTTAATTTATTTGCACGGTTTGACTAATTACTGAGCAGTACAGAGGACATGAGTAGAGTGACAGCACCTGGGGTCTGAACACTCAGTAGCTGTCTGAGAGGAGAGGTGTGTCCCGAGCATGTCTGGACCAGGGACTGAGGAGCTCTCGCCCTGGTTGTATCCACCGGAGACAAGCTGTAAACAATGGATCCCCTAAAGGGAGCTAAAAATAAAAACTGTGCAGAATTTTTAAATAATAATGAATAGTGAAAATGTTTATTATTTAATTTACAAACTTCCCACGTCAATTTTACTTTGTGGCAAAACCCCTTTAAAGATAAAAAAAAAAAAAAGTTACTATAGGTTAATTTTATTTTTTTAGAGGGATAAGTCATACTTGCAGGAGTCATTTTTGAATAAATATTTAGTAAGTAACATTTAATTGGAATGCATAAAAAGAGCAAAATTAAGTTTTAATTTTTTTCTCCTGAATTTACCATTAAAATTAATAGAAGTCTTAAAGAGGGACTACAGCTTTTGGTCAAAAAGATTGAAAGAGGGCTTCACACACAGAACACCAGTTGAACACGAATCCTAATTCCAAGAGTGTTAATAGACATTTTTTTGTCCCCACTGTTGCCCCTATGTGCTCCCTCCAATGGGGGCAGCAAGAGTGGGCTTGACTTTAGCAACAGACTACAGCTCCCAACATGCATTGCTGACATCTTTGGTTGCTAAAAAAGCAAAGTCTCCCCGCATCTCATATTGTGCTTCCCCTACTACTGAGCCCCTCATATTATTTCCTAGTTATATTGTCTACCATACCTCTGCTTCTTCATAGACATAGTTTACCCTCCTAGGGCTGGGACTTAGCATGCCTAACCAGAAAGATGTTCTGAACTACAGGTCGTATCCCATAGCAACAAGTTAAACATCGGATTTAGCACCTGAATTGGTGAGTGATTATGAAAATATTTAATTACTATATATGAAGATTTTTTACTTTGTAGCTCAAAATTTAACGGGAGTAAAGGGGTTGTCCTCACTACATTGATTCATCTTACCTAAATTTCCTGTTTTTTTTGGTTTCATTTTGAATTCAAGGGCGTGTTTGCCGGCTTCTATTAGGCTGCAGCAGAAGCCAGGTCTGTAGCTATGGCAACCAGTTGTTTGGCAGCCTATCAGGAGAGATTAAACAGTCTGTAGCTATAGCGACCTGAGGAGTGATACTGCCCAATACAAGAGGGGATATCTAGAATAGGTAGGCCCTTTTATCAAAAATCGGACTGTTTGCTGCAGTTTTAAATAAAAGCCGGAAACAAACCCTTTTTAATTAAAAATGAAACAAAAAAACACCCGTTTAACGATTAAATAATATATATACTATAGACACCCTTTAACCCTTGAAATTTTGGCTACAAAGTAAAAAAAAAGAAAAAAAAAAATATAAGTAATTCTGATATAGAATTTTAATTTTTTTTTTTTTTTTTTTTCCATCCCTGGCTATTTTATTACCGATTCCAATAAACTTTAGTCCTTCCTCCAACCATGAAAATTTCCAAAGAACATTCCTGACACTTCCAGCATGGGCGCAAACTATAACCCGTACAGCTCCTAGGGGGCCCAGAGCCTTAGGGGCCCCAGTGTAAGAACATGAGGCAACATGTCCGAAAAATTGGCTGCGCCACGGATTTTTTGGTGAAATTAAATCAGTAAAACGCCAGAAGATATGACCTTTTAAAAAATCTAGCCATTTTCAACCCAGTACTCCTCCTGCAGGATCCACTTCCCGGCTTTGGTTTAAAAACCATCAAAAAACTGCAGTGGCTTGTTTTTCCTTTAAAAAAAAAAAACAAAAAACGCAGTGTGTTTAAAAACCCGCCCCAACAGGGGTTAAAAAAAACCATTCTTTTTGACCATTGTCCCGTAAAAATATTATATAAAAAAAACAACAACACTTCTTACTTTGTCTTCTTTCTCCCCAACAAACCCGTCTCCGGCTGTAAAGAACTGGCTGCAAAAGGAGCCCTCCCCTGGCTCTGTGACCATTTGGAAACTATTTAGTTATTTTTACATCAGCAGCTGCACAATTCCCAGAATATAAACATTGTAAAGAATATCGGGAAGGGGACTTGTCAGCAGTCATAGTTTTATCTGTATTGATGGCTCTATATTTGTGTTTTAATCTAAAGGATTTTACTTGGTATAATCCATAGAGAAAATTATTATTGATCCCATGTATTGATTGGTTAGATGCAATAAAAGCTTAGTTGTGAACAACTCACCTTTATGGACTTTTTATAACCTTCCCCAGCCAAAATAAGCGGGTCTACTTCTAATACATTTCTAAAAAAAAAAAAATTGATACACGTGCAAGTTTAAAGGACGCATCTCATTGTTATCCATAGCTTTCCATCAAAGGGTCTTCTTAGGTTTCATACAGAAAGTGGTCATAAAATATGAATAATAGAAAACCATTATTGCATAAAGTAATGTCACCCGTATTTGGAACAATATTCACAGGACAGGGTAATTAGTACCATGGGTTTTAATGTCAACCAGGTTTTGACTGGCCCAGAGGGAAACAGGGTAAACCCCTTTTGGGTCCCTGGGAAAATGGCAGACATGGAGTATCTTTTAAACTGCAACATACATCCTTGGGAGAGAGGTAAAGGCAGAGAAAAGAGGCAAAAAGCAAGAGATAGAGAAAAAGGCAGTCCCGGGTTACGAAATGGGATAGGGACTATAGGTTTGTTTTTTATGTTGAATATGTATTTAAGTTTAGAAACAGGTAATTTTTTAAACGTAATTCCAGTACAAAAGGTTTTGTTTTTAGTTTCGGATGTGTAGGGAAGGGTTCTTAAATTTGTTTTGTGCCTGTGTCAGTTAAAAGATTTCACAAATTTTTTTCC